>CM070818.1:52156409-52316409 GCA_036326025.1 Chrosomus eos
TAGTGTATATATATATATATATATATATATATATATATATATATATATATATATATATATATATATATATATATATATATATATATATATATATATATATATATATATTTTTTTATTTATTTTTTCTAATCAATAAAATGCTGGTATTTTGCAGTTGCTTTGATTAATGAGTTTAGGAAGATATGAATGTGACGCGTGTTACTCTGAGAAATGTCCAGAGGACAAATCCTCCAGTCTGGCGCTTTGAACACTTCAAGAACAAACAACTAATCATGAAGAAACTGCCAATCACCCGAAACCATGGAAACCAGCCAGTCTGCAGTCGGAAGGACTGGAAATGTTTTGATGCGAGCAGAATGCAGCAAGAGAAATGAGGGGAAATATTATTTACGGAAAGAAAATCAGAGGAAACAGAGTGACAGACAGAGGTGAAAGAAGATGACAAAAAGAAAGAGAACGAGAGAGAGTGAAGGGATGATATTTCTCGGCGAGCTGTGGCGTGTTTGATGCATGTGCTGCGTTTGTGTTATTTGTGCTCACGCTGTGTCTGCTGCACATCCAGAGATTGACTAATAACCACGGAGAGAAAAAATACAGTCCAAACAACACACCTGGGTTACCAAAACAAGGTGTTAAACATGTAGTAATTTGCTTTGTGAAAACTGGTCAAGGAGTCACTTTATGATTGCTAGCATGTTCTTGGTTAAGGTGACCACATTTCTGAAATGGAAACCTATTATAAATGGTCAAAATGTGTTATTATCTCTGATGGTGCAGGGCCGGTCCTAGTTGAGGGAGGACGGTTTGGCGGGGGGGATTGAGTCTAATATTTGGTGATGATGTGGCATGGCGAGAGATTTATAGCCGTTTTATTGTAGCTTGGATTCTGATCAGGTACACCACAAGTGTAACAAAATATTACAAAAATGACCCCCCACAATTTTGTGAAGTAGCCCAGTTATACCCCGTGTGAGCGAAGTCAGAAAGTTGTAGTCCATTGCAATAATATTAACTAACATTTCCGGGGAAAAGAAAATCCTCTCCAGGTCAAAATGACCTGAACACAACAGAAGGGTTAAAAATAAATACATAAATAAATAATTGATTTATTGATTGCTTCTGTTGTTCTCATCATTAGTAATTCGCTTTGGATAAAAGCATCTGCTAAATGATCAAATGTAAATGCATATCTATGCATTAAGGGACAATATAGAGTGTTTTTGTGAAATGATAATAACAACAATTATCATTAATTATTACAATTGCACTATCATTATAAATAATAATCATGATGTTGTTTGCAGGTCAAACACCCCCTAACGGTTTTTAATGCCATTCGCCAAAAATAACACTATATATAATGTAGAAAACAGCGACCATTGCAAAAAGTAAACAGATCAAAGTAGTATAATATTAATATTATAACAACATTTAAGATCAAACCAAAATCGGATACACAAAGAATTGGATTTGGACTGACTTTGAACGTAGCCCAATTTGCATATTCATTGATGAGCGTATACTGAATGAAGCAAGGCTGTAGAGTTACATTCAAACTAACTGTTTTCCCAGGAAAAAAAGTTTAAAAATTGGGGAGGTGGGGGGGTGGGGGTTTCCTTGAAAAGCAACTTACCGATGGTTCCAGGCGGGCACGGCTGCTTGGCGACCTGACCCTGTCGTGTTTTGGGCCAGGTGAGGGTGGAGTCAGTGATGGGGCTGCAGAACTCCACAGCGATATTGGGCAGGACAGAGGAAGGGACGGAGCGCATGGAGGCCTCCGGAAGAGGCTGGCGGTCTGTCGTTGTGCTCCGTGTGACCGGCGTCGGAGTCGTCATCGTCGTCGTGCCGACTGATTTGGTCGTGGTGGTTGTGGTGGTGGTGGTGGAGGTGGAAGCGGTCGTCATGGTGACGGTAACGGGGCGAGTTGTGGTGCGTGTTGTTGTTGTGTCCATTAAGACGTTTCCCGAGGAGGAAGATTCTGGAATGAGGAAAAATTGGAGTGAGAACACAACAAATCACTTTTTCTGTAATTATGATTATTTAATCAGTTAAATTTATCTAGCAGCAAACTGTTTAAATGAAAATCAAGCAAGCAGTGTCCCACAGATACAAAATCACACACTCGTTATATTCTGCTGCAGACATGTATTTGTACCAGAGGGTGACACACGTTTTAGTGTAACCTTAGAGACTGCAAAGACACCTTCTCCAGAAGCATTATTTTACATGGTTACAGGAAAACGATATGCTTAAAACTGAGACGTTTTTCCTTTGAGTTTTCCGCGTACACCATTGTCAAAATGATCCCCATTCACACGGATCAACGAAAACAACCCCTTAGTTATCTTGGTTATTCATTGTTTGATTCATTTGCACACCTGTTTTTCATTTCGTTGATTGGTTTGGTCTGTCTATTTAAAGGTATAGTTCACCCAAAAATAAAAATGATCCCATAATTTACTCACCCTTAAGCCATAGATACATATACTCTATGACGTTCTACTTTTAGCCGAACACAATCCATATTAAATAATATCCTGGTTCTTCCCAGCTTTGTAATGGCATTGAATATTGCCCACGTTTTTGAAGCTCCAAGAATTGCATCCATTTATTCATCCATCATAAAAGTAATCAAATGATTGCTACCGGTTGTGACAATTATTTTAGAGGTTCAAGCGCAAAAAATATGATCTCACTGCCTACTGCTTTTATACCAGACATGTTGCTATGGTAACACCACACTTTCCAATCTACATCTGTGAAAGAAATAAACAACCACAAATAACAGCCTACAACAGCCTACACTTCTGTACAATATGCAGAAACATCCACACTAGAGTTATTTTAGAATCACTGAGATACTATTATATTTTGCATTAATGTTTAGAATTATATTGTTGTGTGCTTTCAAATATGTAAATTAATTTTTATTTAAGTTTTAGTTTGTTATTTTAGTTACTAAATTATTCTTCCCCTTTTTTTTTCTTTCAGTTGACTTTTTTTTTAAAGTAGCATAAGTAATTTTTTATGGTGTTTTTAGTATTAGTTTACCAGAGTTTACCATGAAAAATTGAAACATCTGACAAATATGCATATTAAAAATATGAATACATTTTGAGATTCATTTAAATTTCGTGATGCTACGGTGGCCGATAGAGCTCAACGTGCTGCAACCTATAAAAGACGCATGCAAATAGAAAAAAAACGCATGCAAATAGAAAAAAACGCATGCAAATGGAAGAAAAACGTAATTATAAAATAATATTATAATATTATATTGTAATATTATACTTTTTATAGTTATTCTATACTCTTTGCTTACAGCACAAAATTCTACTTTATTTTATTTTATTTCTTATAACTTTTTTTTCAAAGAACAGAGATTCAATGTATTATGACATACAACTTGTATACAATATACAAAATGTATTAACAATATGTTCAAATAAATCAATAAAAAAAGATAGAGAAGAAGAACATGAAGGCAAGATATTAATCTATACATCAGTTACACTATACAAATTGTTTCATGTTATGTTTAAATTTTCATAAAGTTTCATAAGACATGTTAGGTAATGTAGGGTCCAAAGTTTTAAAGTTGAGACACTGACACACAGATATAACGGATATATAAAACCCATATTTTAACAGTTTTTTTGTAAAGTAAAAATAAATAAAAAATGTATTTGCAACCGTTATGTTAACAGCATTAGCCTATAATTCTGTCGTCAGAACAGCTATTCAGCGAATGGACAACGTGCTGCGTTGTCATGGGAACATCCCAGGTTAAATTAATTACATTGGAAATGACGTTGTCTTTCGTTGCTCCCTTCATCAAGTGCGTTACATAAATGGCACACTAGTGCCATGCTCACTCCAAAGTCCCACTTGAAGAGCTCTGCCGTCTGCCCTTCGAAGGGAGTAGGGCATAGGGGTGCTCAAGAGCAATAAGCACGTCCCAGCCGGGTCCGTCACTTATGTTGTTCCCCGGAAACATTTCCGTTGGTGTCTGTGTTACTTGCAGCGCGTTTCTGTATTTGGTTGTGTTGTGAGCTTTTGCAGCGCGTTTCTGTATTTGGTTGTGTTGTGAGTGTTTGGAGCACACGTGTGTTGTGAAACTGATGAAGATGTTTTCTTAATTTGCGGGTGTTTTTTTCTATTTGCATGCGTTTTTTTTTCTATTTGCATGCATCTTCTTTAGGTTGCAGCACGTTGAGCTCTCACGGCAACCGTATGATACAGATCCACACTATCCCGAGAAAAACAAGAAACATCACTGCACCAAACTGTTTTCATTCCAGTAATTGCTCCTCCATAAATCCAGAAACAGATTTGGTTTACATAGTGCAATTATCAAAGATGAAAGAAGGCAAATAAACAAAACAAATAAATACATTTTGATTTTACGAAGTAGAGCTGCGGCACAATCAATAAAATCAAAAACTGTATTCAACTGCAAAAAGTTGCAATTAGATTACGTACATATACCACCGCACGCACGACAAATTGCATGCATACTCAATATATCTGTATATTTCAACAAGCATGAAGTCAGTAAACAGACAGAATGATCTGCCAATGCAACTGCTCTCAGTCCTCCAAACACAAATAAAGGACTAAAATGATCTGACTAGGCTGTGGGAGTCTGTGATACACAGAGCCTCCAAGGGAGATAATGGGCTAATAAACACAGAAACGAGAGAGAGAGAGGGGGGGAACAAAGCAATAAGCAAACAAAAGAGACACTGGAGAAATTATGGAAAAGGCCCACGACCCAGGAAATAACACACCACACACACACCACACACACACACCACACACACACACACACACACACACACACACACACACACACACACACACACACACACACACACATGCGTGCACGCTCTTGTTCTGCAGGGTGATGTGATCCTAATGGCTCTGTGTTTGTGTGGGCAGAACATCTACTACGATCTATAATTGTTTACATTACTTACATTTCCTGCCGTTTTCAAGAACTGACCGCGTAAAGCAGAGTGAACTTTACTGGTATAGTATCCTGCAGTCAGACTTTTGCCTATTTACTATTGACAATTCTGGCAAAGAACTGCCCATTATAGCCTCGTTTACACTGCCAGTGAAATGTGACCCAATTCCGATTTTTTGCTCATGTGACACATATCGGATGAGTTCTAAGACAGTGTAAACAGGAAAAAAACGCATACATTTGGATATTTCAAGATCGGTTTCAGGCCGATCATATGATCATATGTGCAAATAAATCAGACATAAATCAGAATCAGATGCCAATGCGACTGTCATGTAAACAGGCAGATCGGATTTTCTGAAGCATTAGGCTACATCTCCACGGTTTAATGACGAGAGCATCAGCAAAGGGACGGATGGTGTGGTCGTAGGAGAGGAATGTGGACACACGTTGACACAACATATCAAAGGTTGGCTTGCTCATTCTGTCATAGACCCACCGCTCTTCGATAAAGCCCGCCACGATCTCATGAAAGTGCGTATCTACAGCACAAATTTTAATTCTCGTGCCATTTAGGGCCGTTACATAATCAACGCGATGCGTCACGGGCGATGCGTGAAATGCAATACACCGCTCATGCAACAGGGGGTAGTAGAGTCGGGTGATATTAGTAGTCGGGTCACGTGATATTCAGATCAAAATAATTCATAGCAGACCTGCTCGATAAAATAGCCGAGAAGCAATGAAAAAGAGAGTGTGCACTGATCTTAGCTTGTTTATAGATTGTTATATATTTATTGTTAATAACATTCTGCTTATAAATGCGGATGTATACTATAAGCTCGCATAATTTTTCCCGCCATTGTATTCAAACCTTCTTCTGTAAACATAATATACTTGAATTAATGTACAATACTTGCAATGTCGCCCCCACCGACAACGCATAGTATTGCGTGCATCGTAGTGCATGCGTAGACTATGTAACGGCCCTTACGCCAAAAATTGTTTTTGCGTGCATATGGTAAGCACAGCAGTTTTCATGTGCATATGATACGCATTTTATGACGTGTAATACGCACACACTCCAAACCCCTAATCCTACCCAAGGGGTTTATAGTACATATCATATGCACCCAAAAACTATTTTTGGCGTAAATGGCACGAGAAATTAAATTTGTGCTATAGATACACATTTTCATGAGATCGTGTTGTATATTCCCACCAGTCCTGAGATCTATCTCGCACACAATAACTCAAGCACATGTGCAGGCTGCAATGATGGCCCTTTTCATCTTCGTCCGCTTCAAAATCACGGCGATGTTTGGCGAACTTCGCATATAACGCAGAGCTAGCATCAAGCATATTTTGTGTTCGTCCACCTGTGCAAGAACCCCCTTTAAGCATGCGCGATGTTTCGTCAAGTGTAAACACATGAATCCGATATAGGTCACAAACAATTGAAAGCACGTGTAAACGGACGATCAAAAAAAACGGATATAGGCAACCAATCAGAATTGGGCATCAAGACATGCAGTGTAAAAAAGACACTGCCTGCCCTACATGTAAAACCACAGCTTGGTATCGGTTTAAAGCAGCATTTAGAGGTACAAAAACCTGACATCAATGATCCCATATTAATAGGCATGAAAAACAAATTCACCTACTGGCACAGCAGTCACAGCTAGGGATACTCCGATCAATCGGTTACAGATCGGTATAAGCCGATAATCACATTCTATGACTCGATCAGTAGTCACTAAATTTGGCCGATCTCATGAACTGATCCCAATATGATGGCGTAAAACCGTAAAAAGCTGGTGCCGATGAGCATGTATACAGTATACTTGTGAGGCTTTTGTGAATCTTTGGTTTCGAACCGGTGATTCGGAGCATGTAGCATGAGATGTAGCATGTAGCATATATCAGCTTCGTGACGTCATAATGTTTAGAAAGGTCAATGGTTCGCTGCTAGGGGCGATTAACCAAATGAACCAGTGTCTATATGGTTTTTACCTGATCTCTGATCAATTTTTATTCCTTTTTTTTGTAAACATTTTTGTTGAAAAGGAAGAATTGTAGTTAATAGTCTCTTATTGGCCTGATTAACAAAGCTCTCCAAAAAAAACAAGAACAGTTTAATAACAACAATTGAATAAAATAACAAATAGAGTATTATACTACTGACACTTAATTTTTAATGGTATTACATTATTTGTTAATTGCATTTAAAGGGGTGGTTGATTAAGATGTCACTTTTTTTAACTTTAGTTAGTGTGTAATGTTGCTTTTTGAGCATAAACAACATCTGTAAAGTTACGATGCTCAAAGCAAAGAGAGATATGTTCTTTAAAAGAAATTGCTTTTTAAGGACTACAACAAATGGCTGGTAGGGACTACACAAGCTTCCTCCCGGGTTAGTGACATCACTAACTCAAACAATAACTATATATAATATTCACACATATAATCACGCATAAACGGTGTTTTCCTGTACATGGTTTTTAATAGTTTTATAAGTTTATATATCATTTTTTTATGATGCAACAATAATGGAGAAAACTATACCATATTTGAAAAAGATGCCTGGGCTTGATTCAAGTTTTGTGTGCAGTGATCATCACTTTCTATTCAGTAGATATGACAGAATCCAGATTGATATTTCAGCAGTTAATACCTACACTTTTGAGTTGAGTTGCAACCCATGATGCATTACATTCATGTTCATAATTGTTAGTGTCAATTGTGTCATCATAAGTGTCTGGTAGCATGAAAAGCAGATCTACATGTAAAACAAATCAGTCCAGAGTTTTATAACGTGCTCTAATATCAATTCAATGAAATTATTTCAGTAACTAATATTGTTTATTAATTTTAAAACCCTCCATTTTCCCACTGTTATGAGCAATTAAAAGTTTAGCATCACCTGCTGCATGAGTTAATTCTGTTTTAAAACTTTGATAAGTCGTGCCCAGAGGGCTGCTATACTTCAAAAAGAGCAAATTAACCTGATTATTAATTTTTTTTTTCTATTTTTGGCCTTTGCTTCTTTAAAGATAAGGATAGCGATGATAGTGAGAAGAGAGGCTAATGGGATCAGCTAACGTCACACACTGTCCGTCAGCCCACATCGCTGATTCGTTTTTATCTAAATCCACACATGATATCTGTTTTTTATCAGACAATTTGTATGTAGAATGAACCCTTTTAACGACAACAAAAATGTTAATAATAAAAAAAGATATAATTTCATTATTAAGGATATATTAATAATAATATTAATGATGATATAAAAAAATAAAAACATTAAATGCCTTTGTTATAACCATATGGCAACAACCACACATGCAAACACACTGACATCATAAACATCCGCAGCTTGTGAATCAATGACAGCCATGAGCGCAGCTTCCAGCATCTCTGCATCATTAAACATGAACGCATAGAGACGCATCATCAGGCACTGTGGGTGGAAAACGCTTACTCCAGCATCTCAACATAAACTCTCCCTCCACACACACACATTCAGCAGCTCTGGATGACAGAACGACTCGATGCCGCCCGATTCCTCCCAAAACCGCCTGACCATGACTATAAACCTCCAAAACACTTCAGCGCATCAACACGTTTGATATTTGCTGATATCTGTGATGTCTAAAGATACATACATTGCAAGTTAATGGCTTTTGTTCAATTTCAATCATATTAATTTGTCACATTTCAACTGATTATAATTGTAACAAGCAGCTTAAAATGAATAAAGAGTATTTATAATGGTACAAACTGCTGTCAGTCTAAAATTCGTCTTTTAATTTAAATCATTTCAAATTTACTGCACTGGAGTGACATTCCATCATGGCTCCAGCACTACTCATTAAAAGTCTTTCACAAAAATATATTTTCCCTAGACAATTAAATGTCAGTCTGCCTGTCTGTCTGTCTGTCTGCAAAATCATAGCAAATGCCAAGAACACTCTGGCAAATGAAAACTTCAAATTTTTCTTAATTTTTCAAACTTTCTGGCTGTTTTTTTTCCAGCCAACTTTATTATATAATTCTTATTTGATTTCTATGGAAGCTTGTTTCCGCCACAGAATGAAAAATGTAATTGCTACTTTTTATCTCACAACTCGGAATTGCGACTTTATATTTCGCAATTCTGAGAAATAAAGTAAGAATTGCAAGACGTAAACTCGCAATTGACCGTTCGCAAAAGCCACGCCCCCTAGTTATTGTTACTACGCCCGTCAAACAAATGGTCAAACACCGACCAGCGCCACAGATTGCCATGACTGGAAGAGGTATACCCGTGTGTGTCAGTGACCTTTTTTGGAGCAATACATCCGCGATATCCTCCAGAATGAGGCACAAGGGGTTACAGTATGCAGTGGAGGAATATATTCAAAATATAAAAATACGCAATGAAGGAGACACGACTACTATTGAGGCTAATGCTTAACCGGTCTCAAGCGAAATCTGAGAAACCCCATGACAGTACCTCAAATGCAACCAGCACAGCCTTGAAGAAGATTTTATAAGCTGGTTCAGTGGCTAATTGTTTGGAGTTAGAAATATATAACTCGTGCTGCATATTTAGTAATTTTGCCTGTACAGGATAAATACATTCACTTTAACAACCGATTGCGAGTCATGCTGAATGCTTAAAGGGGGGGTGAAATGCTATTTCATGCATACTGAGTTTTTTACACTGTTAAAGAGTTGGACTCCCATGCTAAACATGGACAAAGTTTCAAAAATTAAGTTGTACGTTTGAGTATTTCTGTGCCAAAAATACTCCTTCCGGTTTGTCACAAGTTTCGGAAAGTTTTTTTCGAGTATGGGTGTGTGTGACGTCAGGTGGGGCGGAATTTCCTTATATGGGTCATAAGGGCACTTCTCCCGGAAGGGCGCGCGTGCACCCGTAGACCAGAGCGAGAGAGCGAAAGCAGTACGCCCATCAAAGTGCTGTGCTCGGCTTTAGGGAAGTTCAGTTCTACGCCGGATTTGCAGATCGTCTAATGCCATTGCTTAAGAAAGGAGCAGTCCCAACGATAAAGGTTCACGGTCGTGCGTTGGAACCGCAGGCGGTGAGTAAAACTGCTTCAAACGTCTGTGTTGTCAGCTATCGGCGCGTAAGCAACGCCCACACGGCACGCCTCCAGCCGCTCGTTTTTTTTCCAGAGAGACTCGGTACAGCCTATCTTTCTTTTATAAATATAATAAAACTAAAGACTTTTTGGAGATATGAAGGATGCAATACTACTCTATAGGTACTCAAGATTAACATGAGATTGACTGAAACTGAGTGTTTCACCCCCCCTGTAACGTTTAAAAAGTAACTATATAAGAGATGGAAAGATGCAAATAACCATACATTATTTAAGGTTATTTCTATTCATTACGATATTGATATATAAACTGATGTTGTCAAGTAAGCTTCATGCGTTCCCCGTTGCGAACGTGCACTCCTCTAGTCTAAACTGTAGCTACGGGCGCTGCACTGCTCTAGTGACTGCTGCTCATTTCACGAAAATATCATGTTAACAACAACCCTTTAAAAAACCTAATTCCTTTCTGGATCCTCTTGATCTGCTTTCTCCATGTTTCTTTTACTAATCTCAGTATTACGCGAGTTAACCATGTTCGACACATTTAACTGGGAGTGGGGCCGTCCACACTGTTTTATCCATTGTACTAGGCACCGCTCAGGTTGTGTTTTCGGCTTTGGGAATGGAAAGAACACAACTCCTCCAGACAATCTCTCGGGGTATCCAGTGTCCGATTTACAAACGCTGTGGGCGCACCGCTTCACCATCTTGCTTGGAGTCAATGTTTGACCGGCCAGCTCACATAGTAACGGTTTGATTGGACAATGGCCGTTTTGGGGGAGGGGCCGGTGAACGGTCAATTGTGAGAAAAAAGTCGCAATTATTAATATAGAACTTTTTAAATGTTTTAATCTGTTGCGGAATCAAGCTTCCATAAATTTCCACTCTTTTATGGGGAGATTTATAGATGTAGATTTTTAAATTTGAAATATGCTTATACCGTAAGTGGTTTTACAGTCTATGGTCCGCACAAGTCACCTCTCGATGCATCCTCGGTAAACGGGGCGGATCAAAAACACATCCGGGGATTTGAACTGGACTTGGCTAGATGTGAACTTTGAATTGGGACAGTACTTGGGCAGCGTCTGATGACGTTTCACAAGTCCACAAGAACACAAGTACAGACAAGAACGCATATTGAGAAACGGCCAAAGTATTTCTAAATGAATCATAGTTTCATTGATACTAATAAGAACTTCCCTAACTTCTCATTTTATACATTTTTATTACATTATTATTTTTTATTCCATTTTTATTAAATAAATGCGTTAAATTGGATAGCCTATTTGCTAGTGATTATTTGTTTTTCAGAAGTGTTTATTGTATCTTGTGGAGCAGTTAAACAGAGAGGCTGCTCACTGCAAAGCCAATGGGTGGAGCTTGACGCAATGGTGGAGCTAGTTGGTCCAATCACACCCATAACCCGACCATTAACCCTATAAAGGGTATGCACGTGACATCACTGTCGGCCGGAGTGACTGTGCTTACATCCACTGAGTGGCAGAAAGACTGAGCGGCAGCATTCAGCGTGAATGACACAAAAAACACACAAAACACAACTAAAATGGAAAAGAGCTTAGACCTACCTAAAGAGTTCACATGCAAATTTGCTTTATGTACTTCCCCGGCGTCGAAATCAGGCACAAATAAATGTCAGGAAAAATTATTTCTGGCTGCATATCAATATCCATGGATCACTGGATCTTTGGTAAGTTGTAAGGAACATTATATCGAGTCCAACCTTTAGTTTAAACTGATGATTGTTTTACTTGAGTTTTCAACAGTTTCCCGTATTAAATCCAGTCACACAGCAGGCTCTTTTGCCACTCAGTCCGGCTGAAGGGGCGTGTTCCGACGGGAAAGTGACGTCAATGCATACCCCCATTCCTAAACATAACTCCACCCATTAGGTACTAGTGCTGTAGCGACGCGTCGATGACGTCGACGCTTCGACGTCAAAATTACGTCGACGCCATATTTTTGCGTCGACGCTTCTTCATTTATTTATTTTTTGCACCGTTTCCGGCAGTACAGCTCGCCAACACACGTGGGAGACCGAAACATTGCAGAATGGAGGACGAAGACCACTAGAAGTGAATGTGCTCTCCATTAAATGAATCACACACAGTAAACAAATCCTTAACAAAAAAAAAAAAAACCTTTGCAATTTAGACGCGCAAACTGGGTGCGGGTGCGGTGAGACATACGGCTCGGGGAGATTCGGCATGCAGTCGTTCATCCGTGGACGCGGCGCCGCGCGCGCTGTTACAAAAGAAGCCGTGCACGCGATATGGGGTCTTGCGCGCCCAACGCGTCATATTTGCCGCACGCTCGTGCGGACGCGTCGAGTATAAACAAGGCTTTGCTCCGTGACAGCGCGCGCTCTGATCGGTAACGGGGAACAGAACAGACTCTCCTGAATCATCTCCAGCAGGAGCAGAAGCACCACTAACTCCGCCTCCGTTTCCCTGGTAAGCTGATATTAGTAGCTACTTAAACATTCTCTATGATAAAAAATGTTTGTACAAAATATTTTAATAACACGGTTTTGGCGGTGTTCAAATACATAACATTAGACTAACGTTAGCCAGCTACAGTATCATGATTCAGTACGCTAGTTCGTATTTATTTGAGATACATTATGTTTTTTTATTAATCGAGGAGCAGAAAAATAATCTTTATATTAATCGCCCAATTAGTCGTTAGATTAGTCGACTAATCGATAAAATAATCGCCCAACTAATCGTTTAGTTAATAATCGTTTACCCCAGCCCTATTAGGTACACAGAGGTGGAGCTGGACTACGTCAAGCTCCAGCAAATACGTCCACAGAAGGGAAGCTGGACATCATTTGACTCTGCAGTGAGCACCACTTGGCTGAACACCTGACTGCACAAAAACTGCGTCTTAATCAGGAAATCTAATCGGAGCTTGTGATTTTCACAATTTTTTTTTTCAGCTGAGTGTGCAATATGCTTTAAACGGTCAGTGAGCACGAGACTAGACAAGAATGAACCATTTGATATCTCACAGGAAACTCAATTAAATGGTCAATCTGTAAATCTGTCTCGTTCTGCCTCTCAGTAATTTCCTATCCACGCAAGAAACATTTTTAAAACATTCGGTCCATTATCAGGATTGACGGCAGATGCAACGCGTTCCGCGGCAACGGTTCGCGTTTTAGCCGACGTGCTATTACACTTAATTTGAAGTGCTCTTCTTGTCATAATTATCTCTCGTTCCTCTTCTCAGCACCAAAGAAAATGAAGAGAAGTTTCTCTCCCTGTCAGAAATAGCTCATTACTTTGAATTGTCTCTCTATTCTGGTGTCTTATCAGTGTGAGTGAGAACTGGCTCGGCTCATTCACGTCTGGCAGAAAGATGAAGCATCTCTATCATTGCTCAGTCACAGCCATTTTTTTAATTAACATTTGGACCGTTTTCACAGTTCCCATCATGGCTGGTTATGGTATTGCAGGGTAAGGTGCAGACACACACACAGACACAGACACACACACAGACACACACACACACACACACACACACACACACACACACACACACACACACACACACACACACACACACACACACACACACACACACACACACACACACACACACACACACACACACACACACCAGCTTTGTTTTATACTCTCTGATTCCCAACACATGGGACAAAAACATCTCACTTTTTACATGCTGTATCCAACATTTACACTTTGAAATAAAAATAAAAATAAATTTTAATATTAATGAAAATGTCTCTGATATCTTAAAACTGTTACTAGTACATCATAGGTTAAAGAACATCCAGACAATGCCAAAAACCTTCAGCATACACTGAAGAACACACTTCATTAACAATCAATATGCATTTATTAAATATACAGAAGCATGCGCAAGGTTTGACATTTGTTTGGGATATTTAGATAATCTGCCTCATTTGTAGATCATAAAATGAAAGTCGATCATATTAGTAGCTAGCAACACCAGAAGAAAAAAATGGCTATTGCATTGAATACAATTCTCATTAAAGTCAACATTAAATAAAAATTGATGATTTTTATTTTCATAATGCATGTTACTGGTCTTATTGTAAACGATTCATCCTGGCATGTATTTATTTTATTCTTTATCTGTCTTTCTGTCTGTCTATCTATCAGCAAAATCCTAGTAATCACCCAGAACAGCATTGCAATCGCCTAGCAACACACTCACGACCACATATAACACCCTAGCAACCACACAGAACTCCCTAGCAACCTCCTCAGAAAGAGTTGTATGTTCTGTTTCATGCCAGCTTTAAACAGAACAGGGGATTGGTCAACACATAATATGTATAGCAGATTAAAGGCCCACAGAAGTGCCTTGGAATGCACAGCTTTGTATGATGCGTTGACGTAATTTCCCCTAAAACCAGAAGCTAAGGCGGGACATATTGAATGGCTCCTCCCCTTTTCAAATAGCCAATCGTGTTTAGTTTACCTCTCAGACTGCAAATCGTACTTGACAGCACAATGGAAGCGCATTTGAGCGCTGATGATATGTGAATAAATTCCAGCCATTTCATTCTTAACCAACGCACAGTTGAAAAACGGAATACAACTCGAGTGTTTGAACAAACCGAACACACATCTCCAACCCATATTGCTCCATTACGTCAACGGTCGCTTTGGTCAGGTGGTATTTATAGCATAGGGGGCGGGACGCTTTAGATTCTAGAGAGCATTTGATTGGACAGATGTGATGAGAAGCTGAAGTCCGCGGTGACGTTTTAAAAATCTGTGATCCATTTTAGCGGAAGTGAGAGATTGTACGTTTTGAATGCTTATATCTCCTAAATGTGAATTTTGTCAATGTTTTGAAACACACCAGCTTATTCATAACCTTAATCCTAACATATTCATACTAAAAGCTAAAAAAATAAAAAATTTATTTCAGGGGGCCTTTAAAGCAGCACCGGGTAACTTTTCAACCTTCATAATATATTTCCATGTCTCTTGTGATGGTACATCTACTTACAATAGGTTGAATGACACGTCTGCCATAGCCTGAACGGGGCTGTAGCGTTTTTAATCATACTTTTAAACTTCGGGTTTCGGGTAGTAACCGGCGAACAAAGACAACTACAAAATTTGACTGCTTTACGGCATATACGTCACTTCCACCACCACCCCCACTTCCTTAAAATCAGACGTGCGAGCCAAATGTTATAGTCATGGCCGAAGCAGCACAGAAAAACAAGAAAGCAAAGGTTTTATCGGAGCTAGGGATGCTCAATTTTCCCGACCGACAACCGCCACTCGTTAATCGATTATTAACCGTTAACTGATAAGATTATATTGGCATTAAATATAAAAATAAAATTGACGTATCTGTGACCTATCAAAAATACCAAAAAAATATGTTTTTATCAAAGGGTTTATTTTAACGTGCAAAGTGCAAACAGCAGCATACAGAACAGATCAACAACAGAACAGCTTCAAAAACAGGATTCAAATCAAATTTCCACGCACCGGCCGCATTTCTGACAGTGACAACAGAGAAAAACAGAATAAAATAATATAAATAAAAAACATACAATAAGCCTACAATAAATATATTTATACCATGGTCTGGGTGAATACTCGATTCTGATTGGCTGCAGGGTGTCCGTTAAAAAGTGATAGAGGACACCTAGTAAAGTAGTTCTGGTGAAACTGCCTGTTTACCATTCGAAATTAATAAATAAATGCGCTGCCTACAACAGCTGTGAGTAACCATAGCAACAGGCAGTCCACACAGGGCGCGCGCTCGTTCAGGGTCCTGGGTTGCGCGATGATGCAATCGGCTGTTCTGGGGCTAATACTAATACAACAATGAGCGACTTCGTTATTTCATCTTCAGTCTCTCACACTGCTCTCACGGACTGACGGAGCCCAGTAAGCCCGCAGACTGCTCTGCATCGATGGCCTGTCACAGACATTATTGGCTCTCCAGTCCAGCATTGGAGAGTCGACCTAACGTTACAGCGGTGCTTCGGAGGTTGTGTTAGTGTAGACAAGTGTAACACATAGTGTTTTATGTGTAATAAAAAAAAATAACTATGCCTTTGTGTTTCATGAACTAAAAATGCATTTTTTGAACCTGAAGGGTTCTACAAGCTGATCGGACTATAAATATCTCCGGTTGCTAAATAAACCGTCAGGCAAGTTATTATTTGTAAAAACTAGATTTAGCCTAATTAAAATATAAACTAATGTTTTACAAATGTTTTATTTGGCAAGTGACCATGGTATAAGCGGGTTAATGCCCTTCGAGGTGCCCGTTGTAAGGTTTTAATGGACTTCGGCGGAGGCTACCTCCCCGTGCGCGTCGGCCGGTTTACACCTCGCCGTCGTCCATTAAAACCTTACAACGGACACCTCGTCGGGCATTAACCCTTACATATATTTTTAGCGATTAAATAATTAACAAATTTTTTTATCATTGCCAAAAAAAAGAAATACCAACCACTGAATCAGTTTGAAGTGTTGAAAAACACCGTCTCCGATGGCACAGATGTTCGGGAACACAGAGATAACGTCTCGCTGGAATGGCCAGCTTCGGGAAGCGCCTTTCATTTGCTTGTGGGTGTTTGCTAAGCAAGTGATATTGCATTGTAGGCTACTTGCACTATTGCTTTATTTTAATACCCCGTAGCATATTTTGCAAGTAACTTTGTCGCCCTTTCTGTCCACATAGTTACTACTTTTTCGCTCGCTTCATTTTGCTTGCTCAGGGAGAATATGTCTGTTCGCGCGTGTGGTTGCGCAACCCGCATATCGACGAGCCCGCAGTGAGTTAACAAATATTGGCTATATATAGTATGTTTTTTATTTAACCATGAAGCAAAAATATATATATAAAAAGCTTTAAAAAAAAAACGTTTAACTGATAGTATTAATCGGTCAAATATTTTACTTTCGGTTAACGGTTAAAGGTGCCCTATGTCAAAAAATCAATTCATACTCCACATATTCCATACCAGATGGGGGCAGTATACCTCCAGAAAGTTGGCCTACTCTAGTCTGTTTTTTAGTTTCAGGTCGTTAATCTTCTAAAACCGTAAAATAGTCCGCTTTGTCCCGCCAAAGCCTATTTTGATCGGTGAGGGATGTAGACTAGAATGACTGCTGCCGCTGCGCTTGACAGGGCGCGTTACCAGCAGAGAGAGAGAGAGAGACAGAGCGAGCGAGCCCCGGCCGCGCGCGCGCGCACTCTCACGTCTTCAAACAACACGAGAGCGGTCCTGCTCTCTCTCCCTCGCGCATATTAATCAAATCAATTGACACGATAGTAAGACCGCAGTTTCACGTGGAGCATTTGGAGATTTTTAGAGATTAAAGAGATACAAGCAGTGCGAGTTATTCGTGTGTTGCAGTTTGGCTGGTGGTTATGTAGTATGTTACCCGCATACCGCCTCTCATGGCCGAAACTGGTATTACAACACCTGTCGGGCCGGGACTAGTAATGCTAATGCTAATTTAGGTTGATATCTCTGCAACACTATAACTTTTCATTTTTTTAATGACATCATCGCCCTTATTTCTTCTCATTCTTTTGATGCGTGTAGCTCATTTTTTGGATATTTTTACCTCAATTATTACACATGGCACCTTTAAACGGTCAATATGAGCATCCCTAATCGGAGCAAAGCAAAAGAGAAAGTGATCGCTTTAAAGGCTGAACAAGGATCAACACTGTGCCAGCGTTTTCTCGCTGGCGTGAGCTGAAGGAGGAGGAGGGGTGCCTGACCGATGGGCTGTCATGCTTTTGTACTAAGTATATTGCTTGCATACTAGCTAGGGTGACCTGACCAGACGTCCCGTTTTTCGAGATGGTCCTCACTGCAGAACATGAAATCCACGGGGAGGAGTCGGATCTAGATCCGACTCCTCCCACCTTACATACCTAAACCTACCCAGCTCCACCCCTTATCCCTAAACCCACCCCTAAACCTACCCAGCTCCACCCCTTATCCCTAAACCCACCCCTAAACCTACCCAACCCCACCCCTTAATCTGGATCCGACTCCGCCCCCGGATCTCGTGTACTGCAATGAGGTGCTACTGCGTTTTTTCCCGGGACAGTCCCGTATTTCAACTCTAATTTTAGTGTCCCGAATTATTAAATTGAATACGGGCAGGACAGAGAGGGAGAGAGAGAGCGAGAGACCTTGCGTGTGTGTGTGCTAGAGTACGCATTAATTACACGCGCGCACGTTAAAGAGAAGGAGAGCACGAGAGACCTTGCGTGTGTGTGCTAAAGTAGCCTACGCATTAATACGCACGCGCGCGCATTATTGATATAATAATATAGCTTGATATTATAATATTGACGATATATGGTTATTATCTACCACTCAAGCATTGCATTGAAGTATAGGTTCAGTAAAACGGTAACCAATAGGCTAGAATAGGCTACTATAATGACGCTGGCTTGTAAACGTGAGCATCGCGATCATTTGTCGTTAGAAAAAAATAAATAAAACCCATGAAATTATATTCATATGACATGCTGAAATATATGCCACTGTACCTGGGATGAAGACATTTCACACGCGACAAGCTAGCAGAACACCTGCATGTGACCTCCTCCTACAGTGTTCAGGCTATCATGGTTGTCAACAAATGCATGTGCTAAATTCATGACGGTTTAAGACAGTAAGTAGAGGACAATACTGTTTCCCAACTGTAGGGGGGGGCCCCGAGAGCAAAAGTTAAATTTTACCTGGTGTTACTTTAAAAAAAAGTCATCTGTATGTATACTTTTATTTTCCACTTCTGAGGCATGTTTTGTGAGTGAGCCACAGTTCAACTCATCTGCCCAGGAGTCTACAAGTCTTGACTCCGCATCGAACAATGTATTATATTATACCGAATGCCGGTTCGAGTCAAAAGATCTCGAGTATTCATGGCACAATGCAGCACTCCTCTGAGGTCACGGCTTAACATATTCCACTCTGCATATGGGCCAGATTAGGTCAATTACCGTCTGCCTGAAGAGCCCTGCAGAGCGGAGCATTCGGTGAGGCTAGGCAACTCTTCAGCTCCCATAGCGTGTCCCGTACCAGCTCCAAACATCACTGCGTTTGACGTTCCCTCACATGGTCTGAATATCATCAGATGGGGCATGCGAAAGCTATAAGGGAGAGAGCTGCTTTTCCACACAGCGGGTCAAATCGGGAGATCGGTATCTCACACGGCACCGTCCATCACAACAGCTCAAGAAGGACCCTTCAGACATGTCAGGTTTCAAAGAAAAACAAGGTCATGTTCAATGGCATTCACTATTTTGAGACTTCATAACTAAAGCGTAATACGAGTGTGCCACAAAAATAAACAGTTATTTTGAGGGAAATTTAATTTCATGTTGATATTGGTATGAAACTGTCATCTGGAACAAATAAAACCCAAAGAAAATGTTCTGCAGGCCGTAGGGTTCTCTTTATTATCTAATGCTGATTTGAGATTGAGGTGATTCTGTAATAAGGTGCTTATTTTGGATTTTATCATCTGAATTTGTTGTTCTCTGATTCTCATTTTGAAGATTATATTCCAGTTTTGTATTCTGAATCGCAAACGCAGATCTGAGGATGATTTCATGATTAGACACCGATTTCATGACCCTGTGCTGACTCTTCGCTGATGCTGATTTGGGATATTTCAAGGTAATTCTATTATTTGATGCTGAATTTGGAAAAATCAGTGTGATTTTGTTATCTGATGCTAATTTTGAAAATTATTATTGTTCATGTTATCTGATACAGATTTGGGAGAGTTTGTGCTGATTCTTTTATCCGATGCTTTTTTGTCAATGTTGATTCTGCTATATGAAGTTGAGTTCAGAGATTCAATGCTGATTGTTAACTAATGCTTATATTGAATATTCCACATCGATTATATAATGGAGAAGCTGTTGTTGTCTGATGGTATTTGAAGATAATATTCCAGATTATATTTCAGTTTTGTCATTTGAGGTGTCATTTCATTTTGCATTCTAAAGCCGACTTCTGGATCTGATGATGATTTCTTAATTAGACACTGATTTCATGACTTTTGCTTACTTTGATATCTGATGCATTTAGCAGATTTCAAATTAATTCTATGATATCATGCTAAATTTGGGCTTTTCAATGTGATTATGACTGATGCTCATTTTGAATATTCATAATATTAATGTTATCGGATGCAGATTTTGATGCGCTCATGTGGAGTCTTCTATCTGATGCTGTTTCTTCGGGATTCCATGGTGAATCTGTTAAATGATGCTGAATTTGAAAACTGTTTATTTCAACGCTATCTCACGACCAATTCGTACGAGGTGGCTAACTGGAACTCAGAAACATATGAGACAGGAGTGAACACGCATAACACAAACAAACACATACACAAGGCCACAGGAGCAGGGCATGAGGACAGATGTTGTAAGCACAGTGTTCATCTCTCTCTTGACTGCCTCTATAGAGGAACTAAAGCTGGAGAGGGAACGCGGGGAGGGGGTGATAAAGTGCGACACACTTGTGCCCGTGAGCCAGGGGATTTTCAACAGTGAGTAATGGAGCTGTGTGCAGTGATAAAACCAGCCTCCAGCCAAATGCACTCTGAAACCTAAAACATATAGAGGAGATAAAAATAAACGTACAATACTGTATGAATTAAATAGGCGAGGCGAGATCCTGTCCAAGTCATATTTCACCCGAAAATCAACAGAATGTCGCGGTTCAGGGGCCTCATTTATAACCATTGTGTACGCACAAAACAAGCCCTGAAAGGCAACACTCTGACCCATGTGTACGAACGTTTTTGAGACGGAGCAGTTTGGCGACACCGATGGTGAGTTGAGGGACTGACGGCAAATGAAGGAAAACCACTTTAAAGATGATGTAGGACATCTGGGAAAATGCTAACTTTAGCTTGATAGCACTAAAAGTGTGCATCCCACCCTCCCTGCAAATCACCGTCCAAAGCCACGCTTCCTGAAAGCAGGAACGTACACAGCCAAGAAGACCGGAGACGACGTTACTGCAATACGTCATTCACATCCCAAGGAGTCTCATTTATAAAACTGTGCGTAGGATCCTTACTAAAAGTGTACGTTCGCCCGAAAGCCAAAAATAGCGTAACCTATGCAAAAAAATATTTAGACTTATAAAACCGTGCGTACACCAGTCAGCGAAAGATTGTGCGCACATGCGTCTCCTCACCGAAATAACCATATATGGAGCTTACAATGCCTAGTTTTACTATACATATCCTCATCTGCATATCATTTGCATATGATTATTCATCCGCGTGATAACATGTTTAACGGTACAAGACCATTAGGAAAATGTAAAATACAGATGTGCTGTCACATTACATTAATAAAAATAATTTAGTAGCCTATCCTTGCCTTGTTTTTGAATACATAAATCAAATAGTGTAAAATACATTTCAGATCTTTTACACAATTACTTCATGTTATACTTTATATTTAAAATATATTCTCACCTTCTTGCATAATATGGTAACCTTATTAGGGAATAAATTATGAATTATCCCCAACCAATAAATATTGAAATTGAATATTTTACTCTGTTTATTACTATGTATTATTTATTGACAATCTTTTCCACTGGCCAAATAGTATTTTTAATTGATTTATATTTTTAATGGAAACAGATAGACCTTGTTGTGCATTATTTGCACGAAACTATTTTCTCAGACAATCTGCTATTATCATGATAAGCAATTATCTCTGTAGTTAAAACATTAAAACACAGCAATGTGTTTTCAATGAATATCAATTTTTTTTGTAACTTGTCAGTAATTATTTCATGTAGTTTAAGTGTTTAACTCCATTAATGAGAATGGCATATTTAAACGAAATGTTTATATCAGATGTAAAACATAGTTTAAATCATTATTTTATTTATTTAAACTGTTATTGTGAACATGCACTGTGTTTATGATTCGGACTAATAATGAAGATTTACGGTTTTACTTCATCTGCCGTTAGATAGGCTATATATGCGTCAGTTTCGCTTAACAGCCCATCATGCTCGCTGGCGCGGACATTTAAGAAGGGATGGATATACTATGTACTCAATTTACATATTAAAACTGGTGTATGAAATGTCAAATGTAAATTATATAATTGAATTATCATTTTGCACCAAACGTTGCACAAATTTAATGGAAAATGTAAATTTAAATACAGAAATGCATTGCCATTTTACATATTATGTCAATGTACATATTGCATTGTCCTTTTGCATATTACATTTCAAATTGATTACCCATTTAATTTGCTTCAAGTGATAGGCTTGGTGAGTGAAATTATATTTGAATGATCTTTCTGTATACCGGTATGTATCATTTTCTTATCAGATCTTCTGTCTGAAAGTGACCAAAAAGACATTTAGCTCCAGCTCACCATCGGAGTCGCCAAACCGCTCCGTCTCCAAAACGTTCGTACGCATGGGTCATGGGCCTCTTTCAGGGCCTGTTTTGTGCGTACGCAACGGTTATAAATGAGGCCCCAGGTCTGTATTATCACTTCTGTTGTCTTCCTGTCGTGTCTTTCAGATTTGGGAGTGACTGACTCATTCGGTAGCCATAGAAACCGATCAGATGATGAGGTTAATCAAGCCTGTTCTCACCTGTGGATGATTTGGTTCCCCTATATATACCTCATCTAGAATTTATATTCGTTCTCCCCTTCTCTTCGTGGTTTGATTCATTCCACGTTGTATTTCCAGTCCTTCACTTCCTGCCTGGATTATACAGATTGGACTGTCTGACTGATTCTCCCTGCTCAAGTTCATCTGTCATTTGGAAATTTCTTCATCCTCCAGGCCTTTGTGAATTATTTCTCAGTGGACCAAATAGCTATTTTATTGCACTGTGCGTTTGGGTTCTGTCTGTTTCCCGGTATTAGACAGAAGCTTTTTCAGGATAATTAAGATTTTCTGCATTGTGACATTATTTTCAAAACATTTAAGCACATTTCCCCCAAAATTTTCATAACCACAATGTATCCGTTTTTTTTTTTTCAATGATGATTCCCATTTGATTCTAATGACTGTAATTCAGTTTTTAACAATAGCTTTCATTATTTCATAAAAAATAAACATGTATAGGCTGCACTTGTGGTCCTGCGATGATTCTAAAGGTGACTCACAGGCGACCTTTTTCTGGCTGCTATGTGCCCGCATTGAGACTTGAGCATTTTCATAGTTTGTGAGATCTGTTTATTGCTGGTGGAATTTTTTCAGTGACTCTTTCTGAAATTTAGCGTGTTTTACAGTTCGAGCTACATGAATGATTTATAAGTGAGTCATTGAATTGTTTACTCAACCAGTTCCATTTAAACTTTTTCCATTTAGACTTTTCTTCCTATTGTGACTGATATTCGAGTGAAACGGCTTCTTGAACAAGACAACATGTAGGATAAGGATTTGATTTTGTCCATGGGGAAATTGTTGGATGGTTGAGTGGTTGTGGTTTGCTATTGGTTAATCTCATGTCAGTAACAGTAACTGTGAGGGGAAGTTATTTTTTTAAAATATTACAAGGCACATGGTCTAAAAAAAATGTGCACATATAAATCATTTATAATAAATACTGCAATATTCCATAAAAAATAGGAATTGTCCATTTTAATTTTATAGTCATTTTAAAACACTGATTTATCCAAGAAATGATATACAGGAATGTTGCTCAGAGATGCAGTTTGATCTTTGTTTGCAACCATTTTCACTGCAGCACTTTGTCAAAAATTTTTATTTTTTTGTTTAATTTTGTTCTACAGCAATATTACGATTGCAAGTGTGTTGTTCTGAATATCAGCATTGCTGTAATTCGGCCACAGGTATTTATAGCTGTGCTGATATTCAGAACAACAACACTGTTGCCTGTGTCATTTTGATTAATAATGTCACTAAGGCTAAAACCTTAAATATCTTATACCTAAAAATATTATAAAGAAATGCATCTTATAATTCAGTTTCTGGAACATCTTTGCATCTATGCATACAGTATGTTCACTGGGTCTTGAAACAGTAATAGTGAACAGAAGCACATCAAAAGAGTGAAGGGTTTCAAGGTTAATTCCAGGAGAATCGTGCTGCAGTTTTTGTGTTCAGAGGAGAGTACACACACACACACACACACACACACACACACACACACACACACACACACACACACACATGCTGCTCTCTCTATGTGGAATTGAGACTATTTTAAGTGTTTGACTGCTTGTAAGAGCGTTCATATCACACAATCATTTAATAAGATCAACACAAGCCTTACAAAGCGAAACACACACCACAGCCACACACACACACACACACACACACACACACACACACACACACACACACACACACACACACACACACACACACACACACAACATTATCTAAGCAAGGGTTCGAATGCACTGCAAGCATGTCTGTGCCATTCAACTGAATGTGTTATTATTCAAAAGTGAATTTTTTTAAACTTGGTCAGCAAGAATCTCTTCAAGCTATGAAAGCTTATTTCCACCATGGAATAAAAAATAAATAAGGTAATTGCTACTTTTTATCTCACAATTCTGCTTTTTTCCCCTCAATTTTGAGTCTGTATCTCAGAATTCTGTAGCCTAAGAAGAATTATGACTTTATAACACGCAATTCTGAGATTATACCTCACAATTTTGAGAGGGAAAAAAAGGCAAAATTGCAAGGTATAATCTCTCAATAGTGAAAAAAAAAAATAGAATTGCCAATTTAATAAATACTCCCCCCCCCCCCCCCCCCCCCCAAATTGTGAGCTGTAAACAGAAATGTAAGAAAACCAGTGAGAATTGTGAGAAAAAAGGAGTTTATAAACTCACAATTAAACTCACAAATGTTAGTCCAAATTGTGAGATATAAACTTGAAAATCTGAGAAAAAAAGAAAAACACCTTTTTTTTAATTTATTTGTATTACTCCATGGTAGAACAAAGCTTCCATATCAAACTGTTGCTCTACAGAAAACTGTTCAAAGTTCACACTATAGGCAATGACAACTAATTTAGATGTTAATACTACTGATGAATTATGTAAACTATATGCTGTCTAATATTATAAAAAAATCAAGTAGCACGTGTAACGGTATGATAAAACAGGGAAGTGAAGACAATCTCATTCTGAAAGCAGTCAGTAAAGAGCAGAAGCTTGAGTGATGACGGTTCATGACGGGCTAAGAGTGTAAATGTGATGTGGCCGCAACAGCTTCCTCACTGTCAAAAACACTTTCATTCAACTGTGTCCGATATTTTGGCATACAGATCAAATGCAACAAGGACATAACATTCAATGCATGCCCTCCAAACCTCTGCTGTCGTCAGGGAAACATAATTGTGACTTTGACCATGGATTTGTCTGTCACTGAAAATGAAGGCTTTCATTAAGAAAATAATCTTCTTGTTAGAGCTTACTGCCTAAGACAATATCACTACTACTTTTTCTCACAATAAATGCTGTTCTTTTATAGGCCTATATATATTATAAATGTCTTCATTGTCACTTTTGATTAATTTAAGGCTTTCTTGCTCAATAAAAGTATTAATATCTTTCAACAACAACAAAAAAATCTTACTGACCCCAAACTTAATTTAAAAATTAGATTTTACAAAACAGTAAAATATTTGTAAAATAAATAAATACAAAATGTGGTGGCAATTATTATACTTTGCCTGAAAAAGCGGGTGACTGAAAAAAAGAAGGGAGGAATGCAAATAGAATTTGAAGCAATTTGACTTGTTTTCCTTCACTGACCTATTACTGTGCAGAAGTCGATGTGTTTCCCACGGTCTTAGTGAAGACGTTTATGAAAGTTTTCTTTTTTAAAAAAGCTTTTAATTAAATGGCGAAAGGAATGTCACACATTGAGGACCATTCGCTCTGTAATTACCGCCAGCCCAGGCGACTACATTCTGACTTTCAGTAAGAAGCCATGAACTTCCCCTCCACTGACTTCACTAGATGCTTTCCAATTAAAGAGGACATTCCAAACTTTCTGCTCTAACCGATAACTCATGCAAACACCACTGAAGCTCACTCGATCTGTGTGCCGCCCACAGACACTAAACAACTCATTTAACTAAATCAAAGGCAATGTTTCCAACTTTAGCCCTTAAAATGTTTCACTAAAATATCATTAGTAACTGTGCTAGTTTAAAGAAGGATCTCATGAAAGCATGTCCTATTTTTCACCCTAAAATCAAAAGAAATTAAGGGTCCCATATTGTCAAAACTGAAATTTCCTGGCTTTTTTCATGGTAACAGAGATCTAGGGGCTATGAAAGTTTCAATACAGTCGATCCGCAGACAACACAGCCTGCATAAAGTAGCTGTGCCTTTTCACGAGCTGTTGTGACTTCCTTATATTTGTGATGTCACAACTACTCAGTCACCAATTGTGGGTCACTCAGAAAACAACAGGCCAATCAGAAGAGAGGCTCTTGAATAGACAGGCCAAAATCGAGCTGTTCTTGGCAGAGCTCCTGAGAAAGGAGCTGGAAAATATATATTGAGATGGTTTTTGGTACTTAAATACCGCAAATATATATTCTTAAGGACATCAAAACCTAAAATAAAACTTCAGAAAGTTGTACAATATGGGACCTTTAAGTATCATATTTTGCACAACGAAAATAAATATATTTATTGTTTTGCATATGCTACATTTAAACTGTATATATATATATATTACTATTACTCAAATATGTTGATCATATAATAGTGCATAGTTACATTTTAATTGAAATACAGTATAGCTTAGGAAAGTAACAACAAATAATTGCCTTGCACCTTCAATTTGTAATTTTTAAATCTAAATTGAAAACTTATTTTTATTCCCTGTCTGATGTCATTTCTGTCTGTTCTGTTTGGTTGTTTTTCTGTTTTTCGATTTGTTTTTTACTCTGTTCAAAATAAGTTTCAAAATAAATGACAAAAATTCATGCAAACGTTCCAGCTCTTACCTAGCCTGTTGTCCAGTACTCCAAAATCCAGGGAATATTTGACCACGTGGTAGTTATTCCACACATAAAGCAGATTATCTCTGGGATTATAATCCACAGCGGCGATGTACTGGTACGAGTTTGGGAAAAAGATGTCCAGATAGCCATCTTTGCTCAGCTCCGTGTTGTAGATGTAGTCGATTTTATTCCCAGTGGATTCGCTATCGTCGTCTTCATAGACGCTCTTGACCACGTACAGGATTCCACAGATCATGAAAGCGTTGGAAGCGGAGCGTTTGTCGTAGGCCGTATCCCACGTTCCCTCCACCCGCAGGGTGTACGGGTTCAGCTGGCTGATCACAATCCGTCCGTTGTTTTGTTCCGTGGCATAAATCACCCAAAGTCCGTTCTCGTCCACTGCCAGATCGATATCCGACTTGCCGCCCCAACGGTATGGAGACGTATCGTGGTAGTTGGCGCTGGCAATGATGGCCTCGCCGCTCTTGATGCGAGTGCGCAGATCGAACTTGACGATATTCCGCGTGCGCTCCTTGTTGAAGAACAGCGCGCCGTCGTAGACGACAAACCCGGTGCCGTCCACCCGATGGGGAAGTTTGTAGGTGGTCGTGGGTCGGCCTGCGACAAAGTCATCTTTGCTGGAGTATTCGGTCAGGGTGTCTGTGCGATACGGCGTCCAGGGCATGTAATAGATCTTATCCGAGGCCTGAAGGGGGTCTTTACACCAAGCTCCCGACTGGTGGTCCGATTCGAATAGATGCTCGCTCTGATAAACGCCACGCAAGAGCCCTGGGCACAAGAAAACTACAAACAAACAGAGAGAGAAAGACAAGTGAGCGTGGGTTTGAAAGCATCAAGCCTCTTCACTTCATGACCATTTTCATTTATCTGGATGGATATAAGATGGATAACATCTCACTGCCATGTACACAATGACATGATAAGTTAGAAATGTTTTGTTAAGTAGACACATTTGGGCTGCTTTCAATGATCCATTACATTATATAAAAGGAACCCGATAAACAGATTATGCCAAGTTACGAGAATGACAATCCTTCACAGTTCTTAAGCATAAACGCAGCTCTCATAAACCGCCGATACTCTCTTGTATTTCTGCTCGACTAGATTGTGCCATATCACTTTCTGTAGATAATGACTGGGACTCTTTTATGTAGATTGTATTGCTTTGCCCTTTACTTTTTAAATGCTAAACTATATTAAAAAGAAAAACACCATAAATATACAATAAATGTGTCAATAAATAATACATAGTAATAAACAGAGTAAAATATTCAATTTCAATATTTATTGGTTGGGGATAATTCATAATTTATTCCCTAATAAAGGTTACCATATTATGCAAGAAGGGTGAGAATATATTTTAAATATAAAGTATAACATGAAGTAATTGTGTAAAATAAACCATTGCAATATGTAAAATGTTATATGAGAAGATAATTTATTATAATTAAACATAAAACAATTATTTAAAATTGTAAAAAAAAAAATCAGTTTTTACTGTATATCTGATCAAGTAAAGGGAGCTATGGGAGATATGACTTCTTTCTATATATAATGTAAACTTTAAGTAAAAAATGCAAGTAATGAATGAAAAGCTGTTGTATGAAGACTTGGAATACAGCCTCATATTAACATTATTATTATTTTTGAAGCTTGGCACCCTTAAAAAAAAAGTTGAATTAACTTAAAAAAGTAAGTTACCTGGTTGCCTTAAAATTTTTAGTTAATTGAAATTAAAACTTTGAGTTAATACAACAAAGGAGATTGGTTTAATAAATAGAAACTCAAAATATTATGTTATCTGGACTACATTAATTATCTAAGTTGATTTGACAAAATATAAAAAGTTGTGATAACAAATCATGAAAATATTTTTTTACAGTGTATACACTGTAAAACAAATGGTTGTTTCAACTCAAATAAATAAGTGTCCGTGCTGCCTTAAATTTTTGAATTAAGTCAACTCAAAGATCCAAGTTGTCACTTAGTATAGTTTTTCCATTATGTTTTTTCCCTCACCATATTTTTCTTTTAACGTCGTCTAACGAAAACGATCCCCATTCACACGGATCCACAAAAACTATTAAAAGTGCTGTATTCTGCATGCCAAACCATATTTGTCAATGTCACTTTGTAAAGAAACATGAGCCTAGACTAAACACGTAATACGCATGTGCATGACGTCAACGGTTTCACAAATTCGCGTTTTTGTAGTTTACACGACGATGATAACGGTATCGTTTTCAAAAAGTGGCCCCCAAAACGCCATTGTCACGTAAATAAACGGCCAAAATGCATAAGACGGTTTTCGTTTTTAGTTCAAAATGGTGTGGTGCAAACGGCCCCTTGCTCCTGGAGGTCCACTATCCCAAGAGTTTAGCTCTAGATCTAATTAAACACACCTGAAGCAGTTCATCAAGCTCTTCAGGGTTACTGGAATCTTCCAGACAGGTGTGCTGGAGCAGCTTGGCTCTAAACTCTCTCCCTCAAGCAGCAGGATTGTGCACATGCAGAAAGATTTCATTTCAACTTGAAGTTGGCATTTGAAATTTTGATAAATAAGAGCGAGCTCATTAATGACAGCTGGTCAAAGGGGCCACAGGCCACTGAGACATAATAATGAGCTTATTCTTATTACAATCTGAACGGATTCCATCCCGATGCTAAGATATTGTCAATTTGTGTCATCTTGATTTATTGCGTCTGCGCGCACAAAACTAATAATAAGAGTATTTTCCTCCATTTGGGTCCGCTCTAACCAGCCATGCAGCATCAGAACAGAAATATTGTGTTTCTTTCCAAGGCTTTAGCCCCGGAGAAATTGATTAAACCCAAGGCCTGACTGTGGCAATCCATACACTTAACCAGATTAGGTTAGAAATATATAAACTCATTCCAATTAATTTCCTGCGAGGGGTCAAATCTGTTGATACCAAAGACAGTGTAATCTACAGAGACAGCGGTAACTGAGCAGCAGGTTCGGGCCGCGTGCGTCTGTGATTGCATTACTAAATCTATGATATTTACGATAGCAGAAAAGCTCAGAACGGTCAATAAATTAAAGCTAAACTGCGCTCTGCCTACAGCTGGAAGCTCTCGCCGTGTGTGGGTGTTTCTACGACTATGAGCACTTTCATGTCCCAGGGGTTGATTTTTATGAAAACAATAAAAATGACTTGTTAAATGTTTTACCTTTAGTTTTCATTGTTTCACTTCAAATGCCTTTCATGCAGATTTTATTGCTTCACCTTTACTTTCAAAGCTAAACTACAAAAATTCATCATGAAAAAGTAATACATGCGTGAGTAAAAAGACATAGTAAAGTAGACCTTTTCAATATTTATAGCATGAAGATAATTTATATTTTATTATAAACATAATTTATTCACTTTATAAAGTTTATATAAAAGTTACTTTTTACATTTTTATATAGCAAATTATGCAAGAAGAGTGAAAATGTATATAACATGTATACGATTTAAACAAAACAGAGAACCAGTGTAATATTTATTGAATGAAAATGATTTGTGAAGATAATTAATAATTTCTTGTCATTATTATAATAATTTATTCCCTGATAAAGCTTTATCTAAAGTCGCTTCTTGGTATATAGTTTTACCAAAATATTCAAAAAGAGTGAAACTATAATTAAAATATATAATATAACATTTCATGTATAAACTTAACATATAAACCATTTCAATATTTATCGTGTATAAATTATTTGTGTGATAATTAATAATTTATTGTAATTACTATAACTTATTCTCTAATAAATCTTTATTTAAAATTAGCCTACTTTTACATGTTTTATCAAATTATGCAAGAAATTATTTGTAATTGTTTTTATAATTTATTCCTTAATAAAGCTTTCAAAGGTATTTATTACTATGTTTATCAAAAAATATGCAAGAAGAGTGAAAATATATTTATAAATATACTAAATTGAGTAAAATAAACCGTTTCTTTCCAACATTTATGTGTGAAAAATATTTGTGTAGATAAGTCATAATTAATAATTTGTAATCCTTATTTTCAGTATTAATTATTATTAACATTAAATCCCAAATAAAGCTTTATCTAAAGCAAGATCTTACCTTTTTTTAACCAAATTATGCAAGAAAAAAGTGCAAGTAAATAACTTTTCCCAAACTCACTAGTTTTTGTTAAGAAATGTATTTCCCAAACGTCCAAAGGGCCAAAAGTGGCCATAGTTGAGGAAACCTAATTTTGTTCCTTGTTATTGTGAAAAATAAACCTTTGATTGCCTCTGCGATCGAGTCCATCAGCTCCAGGAAGTCTGAGCATCTCTGAGCGAGAAAATGATACAGCGCTGAGCGCTTACACGGGTATTATAAAGGTTAATGAAGTGGGTCGTTCAGCTCTAGCGTCAGCTCCATTATAAGGCTGCTAAAACCTGTATCGTATCTGAAACCTACCACACATACAACACACACAAACCGTGCAGCACTGAAAAACACATACACAACTCTCTGATTGTCCATCTAGAGGATCACAGTGATATACAGTGAACAGCTATATCAGAAAACAAGTGCGCTAGTCTGTACCTTAAACCTGCATTTAAAGTGAAGCCCCACTGTTATCAACATCACATCACTATATTGATGCTGACCAGAGCACATACACACAGATTTTAGTTTTTCTAGAAAGTGTAAAAGCGACAGACGCTGCTCCAGATGGGCTACAGGAGCGCAAGACCAAGGATTCTGAACGGGTGAAAAAAGGTGAAGAAAACGGTTGTCAAGGAATTAGTTCAGCCAAAAATAAACAGTCCACTGAAAATGTCTTTTTAAAACGGCAGGGTCTTTATTAATCAGTGGAATGCTAAATGAGATGTTGTTTTATAGAAGGTTCACACTTTTTTTTTTTCATATTGTGGAATGAAACACAAGTCTATTATGTCTGAAACGACAGGTTCGAAAAGATCAGTATTTTTGTCTTATTTTCATTTCCAGCTTAATGATAGAATATTCTTAAATTAACTTTAAAAAAAACTGCAAGATACTAAGACATGTTTTCAGAGAATATATCTTGAATTAAATTTATTTTGTCATAATAATTTGTTTTTAGTTTAAACCATTCCAGAAGAGAGGTAAGAAAAATAAATTATTACAAAATATATTATACATAACAAGTTTAAATTTTAATTTCTTGTGAAATTTTAGTAAATTGCTTTAGTGAATTTACCTTGTTTAAATGATTTTTTAGGTTTTTTATTTTTCATAATATCATTTATTTATTATATTTATTGGTTAACTTATTAGGTCTGTCACTCTTGCAAAACAAAATCTTAAACAATATCTTTTGTTGCCATTTGTTTTTCAGCAAATTAACATTCATTTTACAAAATTGTGTAAATTTCCCCATTGTAATGTTTTTAGATTGATGTAAAAATAAGTTTTAATATCTTGTGAAATCTTGCTTTAGTAAGTTTACCTTGTTTTAATGATGTTTAGATACATTTGTCTGATTCTTTTTTTATGATTTGTACTTATTAGTCTTTAAGGTCTCCCACTACTGCAAAAAAAAATTTCCCGGCAAAACATTAAATATTAACGTTTCTTCCCCCACTTCATTTATTGTTTTGATTTATGAAAACGAGCTTTAGTATATTGTGAATATTTGCTTGAAGGTGGGGTATGTGATTTTCTTTTTTGACCATTTTTTTCCAAATCACTTGAAATCCTATTCCTAACCCACTTACTGGCTGTAAATTAGAAGCACTGAAATGAAAATTAAGCAATTTAATCATCTGTGGAACGGGCAGGACTCGAAAAACTCCAGCCAATCATTTTCAAGACCATCTAGAATTATTGGACAGAAAATGCGTCAATCAAACCCTCAGTGCTTGCATTTTATGGGAAAGCACAATATGCATATTCTGCAAAATGTGTTTTACGGAAGAAAAGTCATTTGGGGAGTAAAAGAGGCTATAATATGAATACAGGCAGAGTAGGCTAGAGGAAAACATCAGAAAGAGATGAGGAGGAATAGAAGAAGAAAGGAGGTGTAGGACAAGAGGAACATACACCACTGAGTCGCTCAGTGTTTTAATGCTCATCTCTGCTGCTCATCTCTCATCTCCACGTCATGTCTATCCTGAACCTCTGATCTCAGACCAGTTGCCCAATACAGTCCCTGATCTGATGAACTATACAGCATCGATAGCCAACTATGGTCAAAAGTTCTGTGGTTATCAACAGTCGGTGTTTCCCGAAACCATAGTTCCAACGGACATTCGCAAACACCTTTGCAAAGTTGTGTGGTTGGAACGACAGCTCTCGACCTGTGGTTACAAGCATAGTTTCTTGTTTGCATGATATGAGGAGTTAATAAATCTTTATCTTGAGCAAAATAAGCAAGCTGACATTCAGTACAATCTATTTCTTTTATTTAGAATATATACATTGTCATGTACTGTACGTCTTTTAGTTTGTCAAGAGATTTAAAGCGCCGTTTTTGAAGAGTGTGCATGCGCATACATGTTCTAGTACGTAAAAAAGAATCTGTGAATAAAGCAAAATATTTGAGAAAAAAATTTGATTAGTCAGATGCCATGTCTGTAATTTATTGCAAAAAATGTTGTCATTAATTCGGTTTCAAACTGATTAGTTAAAATAAGTTATTACTCCGACACCTGTGTGACATCACACTGTAAATATTATATGATCAATAAGTTATGACAACATATGTTTTTAGATTGCTTTAACTCGTCAAAATAAGTAAAGCAATTTTCAACTTTTTTATGTCATACAAGATTCAACTCATTTTTAAAAGTTAGTTTAATGTCATTTAAGTTGAAATTACTTAAACATCCAAGTTGATTGTACTTAAAAATGTAAGACAGCAACTTGCGACAATACGGTCGTGACTAACTAGTTGATTTATTGAATGTTGCATGGTACTACGGTAGTTAAGCAGCGAGTTACGTCGCTGTACGGGAAACACACCTCTGGTTGATTGACCTCCAGTAGCGGATCATATTTTTGATACATGGGGAAAACAAAATCAAAAGCTAAATCAAAATAGCATGCAGCTAATCACATAATCATGCAGTTATGATAATAAATAGTCAAATAACAACTTTTAAAAGGGAGGAGAAAACACTTCCCATTTATTGTGGTGTGAGTTTCAAATGTCTTTACTCAAATTTTTTATCAATTTCAAGGTACACTATGTAATGTTTCGCCACTAGAGGTCGTTTATTCAAAACAAAGGCGTAGCTTGATAACACCTTGATTTCGCGGAATCATGGGAGTTGTTGTTTTCACCTCTATAGCCGGTGGAGAATACGACGGGCAAATGTTATATTCATGGATGATTCATGGTACTGTATTAAAGATTTATTAACGTTACGATAGCCATTGGAGAGGAACGAGGCCGCTGGAGCGATTTCTAATGAGAAACAAGCACGACGACACTCAGCTCGAGAACAGTGGAGCTTTTATTATGCTGTAGACGCCGCTTCCGCTTCTTCCAGACATGCGTATCTGTTTATCATATTAGATACATTTGAGTGTGAAAAAAAAATGTTATAATGCTACTCTGTGCGTTATTAGGCATGGTAAATATGGCACTCGCGGTAAATCAAGTCAACGAGATATAAACAAAAAGACTAACTGTGTTGAGCTGTCGATGAATGTATCCAAACAGTAATACACATAATATATTAAAATCTTTGGTATTTTCATGGTTTCTACAGAATAAAACGGAAATTGAAGGTAACGCGGGTATGATGTCATTGATAGGCGACACACGGACACGGTCCGTGTCCTGGTTAAAACTGCTTATTTCTCTGGATTTAAACTTTCTTAGAAACTTTTGGGATGATGTAAGTACACAAATCAACAAAATATATAACATTGTTCTTTGTAATTTTTGGATATTTTGATCTAAAAATCTTACATAGTGTGCCTTTAATGTGAATGATATACCAATTTCTTAAAAAAAAAAAAAAGTGTGTGAATGTGTTGTTGTGTGTGTAAATAAAACTATGTTGGTTCATATTGATCTGCCACTTGTTAGAAGCTGGTCAAATTAGACAGATGCCAACATGGATGGGATGTGATGTGCTAAAAAAACAATCATGACCCATTGTGTTTTGTGTGATGATTCAATGACTGCTGAGAACACGAATCGTTCAAAATTCAAGAGGATGTTGGAATCCAAAATGGTCAAATTTCCTATTCAGCCTGCCAAGTTTATGTTTTGGAATATTTAATGCATGTGCAGTTCATGGTGATATTAATACGTTTGTTTTTAAGGGCATTTTTTGAAACACTGAATCAGACTGAATGCAAAACTGCCTGAGATCTACACATCTGGTAACCTGTGTGTGTGTGTGTGTGTGTGTGTGTGTGTGTGTGTGTTGTGTGTGTGTGTGTGTGTGTGTGTGTTGTGTGTGTGTGTGTGTGTGTGTGTGTGTGTGTGTGTGTGTGTGTGTGTGTGTGTGTGTGTGTGTGTGATGTGTGGATAAGAGATATAGCAGTTCTTATGTTCTGTTTCTAATCTGATGGTGTCACCCTGAAGGTTAGCAGCACTATCATCATAATGATGTCATTTAAAAAGCTGACAGCTCATTGGCTGGGTTATTGATTGGGCTTCACTGGATGTTTTAAATGGGAATTAGATTATGAATATCATTACTGTTAAAGTGCTAACGGGGGTTTGCGAGCACTTAGCCGATACACTGATGCTATAAGATCTAATTACCTGGCAGATGAAAAAGGATACATAATATGTATAGGCCTGAACAGACAAACTCAACGTACGCGTGAAGCGTGTTTGAATGCCGAGGCAAACTCAACAACAAATGCTGCCGTATTTGAAGCTAAATTATACCAGTTTTGTCATAAATATCAGCGATTGTGCTTTGATGCGCAATCTTAATGTTATTATGATTAAGGTTTTCAAAATGGACATAAAGGTCACAAGTTGTTTAAACAAAAATGTATTGATTGTTATCTGCTTGTAAACTAAATTATCATTTCAAACTACTTTTCTTGTGTTTTCTCTTTTTTCTCGTTTCTTGTTTTTGTTTTTATCTTTATCAGTATTTTTATACTAAGTATAAACATCAGTGTTTTGTTGTGCTTGACACCTCACTAATAAAAATGTAATGATAATTTAATAACTAATTTACAACATTTTCAAGTGTGACAGTAACACAGCACTTTCAAAACATTGTAGCTTTCCCAGTAATACTACTTTTTTTCAATGGATCTTGCACATTACCCAGATCTGAAGCAATAATGAAACCTCTCTCTCTCTCTCTCTCTCTCTCTCTCTCTCTCTCTCTCTCTCTCTCTCTCTCTCTCTCTCTCTCTCTCTCTCTCTCTCTCTCTCTCTCTCTCTCTCTCTCTCTCTCTCTCTCTCTCTCTCTCTCTCTCTCTCTCAAAAGTCTGAATCATTTTAATGAATCAGTTCCCTTGGACTGTTCATTTAAATTGCTTTTAAATGGTTTCAAAAACGAGTCATCTCTAGTTTCCCAAGAGGTCCCTTCAAAGCATTTTATGATTTTTTTTTTAGCTAAATAAATATTTAATGAAATAAACATGCTGATCATTTCTAATTTCTATTCCGTTATGTATATTCGGGTGTTTGTTTGTTTTATTACTATTTACTATCATTTCAAGTGTTAGCTCATTTGCATGTGTTTGCAAGTTTGATGCTGTCTGCCTAATTGAGTTTTTGCATGCCTGATAAATGCAGCTTTGAATTTTTTTAATATTTGATTGTATATAGATATAATTGCTAGTGCAAACAAACAAACAAAATCTTTCTTTAAAAACACAAACATTAATTCATGGCATCACGTTGCACTTATATTCCATCCAATAAAATGCTTTGTAAAATATGAATGTCACGTGATGATGATGATGTTTTCAGCAGCACCAGAAGAAGAGCATTATAACACACATAAACTGAAATGAGGGTAAACACTATGAGAAGACATGAGCACACCAAAGCACCATCTCCGCCACATACATAACATTTCCTCCATTAACATAATATTACCAAACACATTTTTGAATATCACTGTAGAGCCAGTGTCAAAAAAATAATCTCTCTAGTAATGAATAAATGTAGGATGGTTTACTTGAGAAAATGTTAAACATGTTGCGAGGGAACCGACATACAGATGCTATACGGGGTGAAAGAAACATGTCTTTACCTTTCTGTTCCACCTCTATTTTTAGGCATGGAGGAGAAAAAAACAAAGACAAAGAGAGAATATCAGAGCAATAAAATAATGATTGGACTTTTTCTTCTTTTCCAGAACAACCTGAGGATAAAAGAAACCATAAGCATCTGTTCTTGTGTTACAATGAAGCCGGGTGCAAACTGTGATTTTTGCTTGTCCTTTATGATTGTTGTTTGTCACATTGTGTGACATCAGACTGTCAGACTCTATAATACACATCTTTGTCACGATTGACAGTGTCAGACTCAAGCAAGATTCACAAAATTTGCCTCAGATTTTTCTCAGGATTCGTATTGTGTGCACCCGATCATACACAATTAATAAAACCTATTTCCGTACCAGCAAATCAATCAGCAGAGTCCTGTGGAGAAACAGAAAAACTCGGATTATAGTGTGGTGTGTGTGTGTGTGTGTGTGTGTGTGTGTGTGTGTGTGTGTGTGTGTGTGTGTGTGTGTGTGTGTGTGTGTGTGTGTGTGTGTGGTGTGTGTGTGTGTGTGTGTCTAAGGAAGGAGTACTGTAAATGAATAAAACAGTGAGTTATAAAAGAGAATTCAGCAATGAAATCAAACAGTGAGACACACACTGACATGTCACATCATTAATCACATAAAACTGTTTATGAAACAAAATTCAATACAGAAATCTGTTAATGTGCATTTTGAGGTTTACTTAACTAAAGTTTAAGGACAAACAATAGCTTCGAAGTAAGAGAAATCTCACAAAACCTCTGTTTCTATTTCAAATAAGATTGGTTCTTTTAAAGAGATTCACTATGCAGGAATTACGTTTTTGTCAAACAGTGACCCCTAGAGTCGCTGTGGAGTACTTGTACTGTCGTAAATAGCACTCACGCAGAGATGTCTCTGCACTCACGGCCTGATCCCCTCCCCCTGTACACCGGTACCTGTTCAGTAGGATGGAAGCTGTAACGAGTGGAAATAAGGTGTGGCCCCTTTAAGAGCTGTGCGCGCCCTGTTGAACTGTCGGCAGTCTGTATTGTATGTGCGCCTCGAACACCACATGTATACTGCGCCGGGTTATTTCTGTTTGATGCTCATTTTAGCAGAATTTTATCAGATCTTTTTTGCCGTAAAGCAATTCGTTATTTCGCGAGACCTGATATCCCTCGATAGTGATGCGCGGGTCGACTCGGGTTGGGGCGGGTAAAGAAATTGTCACTTTATTTGCGGGGCGGGTCATTTATTTTATTTTTTTTACTCCATGTATGTTGCTTGCAATTTCCAGCCTATATTAAATACTTGGGAATATCTATTTTCGTATTTACTAGGTTAATTGATAAGGTTACAATACAAATGCCGTAGCAACGTAACTTGCGTGAGGTCCCCAAACCTTTGGCGTCACGTGACACGTCACGAAAGCGGCGCACCAAGCAGCTCCGCAGCTCCCGCCGCCAGCCTCGACAACAACAACAACGGAGAAATAAAAGTGAAGATGGAAGACGAGGTGCGGGAGAAAGTGAGGTTGGGAATTTACATGATTAAAAGAAAAAAAAGGTCAGGCTGCTAAATCTAATGTTTGGGAGCGGTTCTCAGAAGTAGTTGCAGCAGGAGACAACAGTAGTTGTATCGGCTACCTGAAGTGCAACTCGTGTGAAAAATATACAAACAGTAGCGCCACAAAAAAGTCACATATTTGTGTGGGGTCTAAGAAATAAAAAAATGGTTTAGCCTATTAGATGAATACAAACGCTGCTTTGTAAATGTTGAAAATGTTAATTAGTATCTTATTAATTTGACCTGATTTATGGTTCATATTCATAATCGTCTGTTGTTGCCAGTTTACAGGGTGATGTTTCCAAGCACTTTCAGGCTGAAATAAAGGCTGTTTTCATTTACATTACAATGCCTAGTACTATGTCTATTTAACGGCCGCGGGTGCGGGGCGGGTTGTAAAAATAGATACAGTGGTGCGGTGCGGGCTGGGGCGGGCCTAATAATTTCATAAAAGCGGGACCCGCGAGTTGGAAAAAAAGCCGACCTCCGCATCACTATCCCGCAACACTTCCTGATGCTATGGCCAGCGGGGCGCCGGCTCAAAGTTGCAAGTGCGTTTTGTCCAAGGGGGTAATCCATCCGCCGGAAACTGAAGCCTCTCCGGGCGCCGCCATTGTAGCTGACTATCACCTGCTGTTAGCATTCCATTGACTCCCATTCATTTTGGCATCACTTTGACAGCGAATAACTTTACATCTGAGGCGTCCAAAGACTCCATTTGTCCATTATTTATTTCTAAAGAAACACGACAATGTATAAAAGAGTCCATTGTATCTTATGTTATGGCCCGTAGAAGCCGTTTTTTGTAAAAATAGGCTAACGATTGCGTCATAACACGCGACTCTCTGTCGCGCACTAGAGAACATTACCGTAAAGACAGAAGTAGAAGCTCGCGCGCAATCGGGGGGACGTGGAGGCATAAAGTCAAGGGAGAAGCCCATAGAGAGTCATAAAGTTGCTCCTGCTGCGAGCTCATGGACAGCTAATCCAAGATCTCCGGCTCTGCAAGATTCGGAAGGGAATGATTCAGATTCCTCTTGGCACAGCTACTAGAAGACGTACAACTGTCAGTCAGGTGGCTCACGTCACATCTACGTCGTCAAGCTCAGTTTGAGCCTGCGCATGTACGCTTGGCTATCAGGAAGTGAGTGCTTCTATTGGGCTTTAATTCTCTCTGTTGAAATCAACGGGGTCGCTCTGTCCATTTCTTTTACTGTCTATGTTTTTTTCCGCTCACATGCGATAGGGGGGTGCGAAACGACCACCATTCAACCCGAAAATAGTAATATAACCATTCCAATGACTCCGAAGCTGATCGGTTGAGGTAAAAAACCTGCATAGTTCACCTTTAAACCTGAATTTAAGAATCCTGAATGTATCAGTGTATCAGTATCAGTTTTCACACAACGGAGCAGCACAACTGTTAACTCCCAAAATTAATAAAAATAAGAAATGTTTGTTGAGCAGCAACTAGGATGATATTAGGATGATTTCTGAAGGATCATGTGACACTGAAGACTGAAAATGCAGTATGCATCACAGGGGGAAAAACACATTTTTACTATATATTCAAATATAAAACAGTTATTTTAAATTGTAATTATACAAAATACAGTTAATATGCAAATAACAATATATTTAAAATATAAAAATAAAAACATCGTTCAGTATGTTTGGGTTTACGAGGACACGGGAAGGACAGAGGAGGACAGGGGAAAGACAACCACCTTAACGTTGTAATCCACACACACACACACACACACACACACACACACACACACACACACACACACACACACACACACACACACACACACACACACACACACACACACACACACACACACACACACACACACACACACACAGGATTAACCAGATTACTGTCAAAAAAAGAAAAAAGCCAGCTAGAGAGAACTCTTTCGTAAATCCTTATAAGCCGCCTTGTTGTCCACATTGGTAGACACCTTTTTGGTGTCCATAAGAACCCTAGCATTCTTGACTCAATTTGAATGGAAATGATTGTACAATAGTAACATGTTTAATGGGTTATTTGATTTTCTTTCTGTTTAACGAGCTGTTTAATTCAGAAAATCTATTTTAAAGTCCCCCTGTGGTGAAAATCAAGTTTTTAATGTTGTTTATGTCTATGTGGTGTTTTTAATATGCTTTAAGACAAGCCATGAGCAAATTCAAACATCAACATGATTGCTGAGTATTTTTTCCTTAAAATGCAACGGTTTGAAATCGGCAGAATTCCTTATGTCACAAACTACCCTGTAACCAATCACGTCACGAGGGGGGCGGGCTTTGCAATTTGATGACATATCATATTATGATATAGATAAACTATATGCCTGATGTTCTATGATGTTCAAAGCATTTCTAAGGATGCTGATGTTTAAAAGGTAGACTGAGATGGTGAACGGGAACATGGTTTGTGTAAGATTAGCAACACATTATTAGCTGTTTGATAACGTAGTCAAGCAAAGCGCTAATCATAATAATTACCGTTATGTGTCCCACGTTGTAAAGAGCGATACCCTTGTACAGCGTTTATTACAGTTGACTGAGTAAATCTCTGAGCTGGTGTGTGTGTGAGTGGAGGCGGGGCTAATTACCATATCCATTGATCTGCATATACTAAATGAAGCAAGGGTGTTAATCTGAATTAATCTGAAGGAAAAAAAAACATTTAAATATGTAATTTTGGTGATTAAAGGGATAAAATTATTGACTACAAGGGGACTTTAATTAAAAAAAATGTATATAAAAAATTGTTAATTAAAACTAAATCCATTAAATTATCCCATAGTGAACCCCAAAAAAAGAGGGGTATCCAAAATTGGTCCTGGAGTAAGATCTTGATCAGCTGATTCAGGTGTGTTTAGTTGGGGTTGAAGCTGAACTCTACAAGGAACTGAGTTTTGCACCCCTGTTCTATATAGATGCTTTATTTGATGAACAGAATTTAGGCTTTTATTCACATTTAAACTTTCAGCGAAAATAAACAGAAGCTCAACCGAACGCACAAGAACAAACCTCATTGGTTCTTGCTGAAGCTCAAACGTGCTGCCTAACACTAGAAAAGCCCTCATTGGTTCTCGCACATCAAGCGAGCATGTTTGACCTTCAGTTTACCACAACTGATGTGTTAGTTGATGAATTATGTGTGAATAAAAGCCTAAATTAAATCTGTTCATCATAAAAGTGATCATGTCTCTTCAGAAAATAAACCCCTCAATTCATAATGATTAGTTTTACAATCTCTCTTTAAAATGTGTCAGTTGCGAAATGAAGACATCAAAAATGTCTTCATTTGTGTTCTGAAGACGAACGAAAGTCTTACAGGTTTGGAACGACACGAGGGTGAGTAAATGATGACAGAAACTTCATATTTGGGTGAACCAAAATGGTAAGTGGGTAAGTAAATGGATTCTCAATCTAATTAAAAATTATAGAACAAACATGGATAAATGTATGTAACCATTTAAATTTTTATTATTATTATTATTATTATAGCTTTGTACTAAATAATGTTAACTTTACCGACTGCTTCATTTTCCACTAGACAGGCACCTTGCCAGATTGTGGAACTGAGCTTCTATTTCTGATTCATGTTGGCATGAGGCAATGTGGGCGGAGCTTATTGTCATACGGTGTCAGAAGACCCCTAAAATCAAAGGTCACCATAGCGAAGACCAGCAAGTTGCCATGGACACCATTCTGCTGCCATGGGTACCAGCTGGGTTTCACTGTCCAAGAGAAATCATGTAATTGTGAGACAAGGTCATTTCTATAACACACACACGCACACGCACACACACACACTCCCACACAAACACACACACACACACCTCAAACTAGAGGGTAGCAAAGTGATGAGAGATTCAAAGACTGCAAGGAGATTATTTTTAGAGGTGTGTCTGTAGCACAACAGCTCAAAATCACACTTCACAAATTCACCATGAAAAGAAACGTGAGACGAGGTCCCGCCCACAAGCTGTGATGTCATACACAAGCCTATTGCACCTATAAGTGTGAACTGAATGTAATGTATTTGGAAACTTAATTGCATGTTAATTGCAATAACATGAACATGTATAATAGTTAAAAACTTTATTAAATGTATATTTAAATGTAGCTTTAGTGTAATTTCATAATTGCACTGTTGTACCTGCACTTCAGTGGTACTAAAACATATCTAATTCAATTTGAAAAAAGGTTGGAATGTAAAATATATTAACTTTAAAGATAATATCGCATGAAATATAAAATTATAATCGGGTACTTAAAATTATAATCAAATTGTACTGCCGAGCTTATTAATAAGCATTTATCGTAAACTAAAAGACAGTATTGAAATATTTTTTGTAATTACACATTTAAAATGATAATATTATATTATTATGATAATATATAAATTTATACAAATATAATCAATTACTTGCTTTAGCATGTTAGTCAACACATCAAATCAAGTGTACTTCATGGGGTACACATGGGGTTATTTTATTATTTCATAATGTTTCCTGGGTTGCCCTTACAGTGTTAGTATGTTTTTTAGATCAAAAATAGTCAATTTAGAAATAAAATGCATTTTTCTAGCCTGACTTTAGCCTCTGATTTGAACACTCTGTTTGAAGGGGCGTGTCTGCTGTGGGATTCAGTGTAACCGGCCACTGCTGTGATGCTTGCATATGAAATAGCTACGTATTACATGTGAAACTCTCTCGAATACTTTTACTACAGCTATTATACGTTTTTACTAATACAGCTATCGAGATTAACAAATCGTGAGAAGATGTACATACAGTAAGAGGTTTGTTGTGCAGTGTAACGTGCGCCATTGATTTCATAACGAGTTGTCCAGATAAACTCGCGCTTTGTTCAAAGATTGTTCTTTGATCGCTTTCTGTATATAATTTGTTCACAATTTAAACAAGATTATTTTTATCCTACTAAAAGAAACGACGTGAAGTTGATATTTTAGTCACTAGCTTGACTTACTGATGCATAAACAGTATTGAACGATTTTGAGAGAAAGATTACCTGTCTGAACTTGAAATTGAATTGTTGCTTGTTAGCTCGATTGATTTATTTTCAGACGTTCATCGAGGCCAGCTCTGTATTGGCCCAAGTTGAGGAAACAGTCGTCGGTAAAATGTTTGGACCATACAAAACTTTGGGAAGTTGTGTCGGCGCATTTCCAGAGAAAATAAAATGAACCCATTGTTTCTTCAGAGGCTCGGATGAAGGAACTAAAAAATACTTTTGTGTTGATTTGTACATCCGAACACTGATCAACTGCCATGCTTCACTCGTTTGCAAGCCATTATATCTCTCGAGGAAAAACTCAAATCGTGCTCGTGTGTTCGTACTTCCTAGCTCATTTTCTCATGGACGAGCCAAATCCTTTCCTCCTTATGACGTCATAAGGAGGAGATTCAAGATCAGCCCGTCTGAGCTGCAGAGAAGAGAAAGATAGCCAAAGCTCGGTTTACACCGACTGAAAATTCTAGACACGAGGGGACCAAATACAGGCTAGGGGAACTAATATTAATGTGAAAAAACCTCAGAAAGTGAAAATTTCATGTCAGGGGACATTTAAGACACTTAAAAAAATACTATCTTTAAATGGCCTTATTACTATTATTTTTTTACAAAACATACAGTACATTTTAAAAGTGTACATTCAATAAAGTTATGTGCACTAGTTTTTCACAAGGGACGAGACTGACAGTGATGTTATTTTAGGTAATACTATTTTATTTAGCACATTCTGGACTGAAATATTCTTGGCTCGAGAGCGACGCATATACTGTCATCCTGTCCCACCACCTGTCATAGAAACTTTTCATCATCCAATCAATTCCAGATGGATCCATCTCATATTTTATCTTTGAATATGCTGCTTCCCTATGAAATGTATCACATTACGTAAGTAAAATGTGAATGGCATTTCACACTGACTTTAAGTCAGTGCTAAACGGCTGATTAGAAACGTGTTTTGTCTCCTGATTTCAGTGAAATGCTTCATTAAGAGCAAGAAAATAGGTGTATTAAGAGACATTTTCAAGCAGTCAGATAAAGTCCAAACTAGCAACAGCCTTAAACTCACATTAAACCGTTTGCTATTTGACCTCTAAGGTGACGGGGCAAGTTTTGTCGTGGCCTGTCTTTGTGCAGTGAATTATGAATGAATCGAAATGTGTGTTTAGCTGATAAGAGTAAACACATTAGAACATGTCAGCACAGATGATGAAGCGACTACAGGCTACAGGTTTTTCACTGGCTGAGCTAGCACCACACGCACACACACACACCACACACACACACACACACACACCACACACACACACACACACACACACACACACACACACACACACACACACACACACACACACACACACACACACACACACACACACACACACACACACACCACGTCAGAGTGAATCCAGCACATTTCCTCAAGTGTCCAGGTGTCTTCCATCACTACAGGCAAATACATCACTTGAACCATGTCAATGCATCAATCACAAAGGCAACCGTGTTACAACTAGCATGTCAATACATGGCAATCATTTTGACTCGCAAGAGAGAGAGAGAGAGGAGAGAGAGAGAGAGAGAGAGAAGAGAGGTCATGACAGCTGTCAACAGCATGTCCAGGAAAAGAAATGCAGCCAAATCAAAGAAATAAGTTATTATACCTTGTTTAGTCTTTTTATTTATTTCACAATACTACTACTACTACTACTACTACACTACTACTTGCATGCAGACATTATCCTCATGACAATTAAGCAAATATCTCATCGAGTAAAAATATATTTATTTATTACAAATTATTATTAATAATAATAATTACTACTGGTTATAATTATTATCATTATTATTTATCTTTAATTATAATAATATTGTCATTATTGTTGTTATTATTATTAATATAATATAATAATAGCTATTTTTATTATTATTATTATTATTAATTTAAAGGGATATTTCACCCAACAATGAAAATTCTGTCATCATTTACTCACCCTCGAGTTGTTTCAAATATGTATGAATTTATTACTTCTGCTGAACAAAAAATAAGATATTTTGAGGAATTGGCGGGCCTCATTGTACGGAGCCCCTAAGGGGGGCTAAAAAAGTATGAGATGGGAGGAAAAATAATAAGTCAATGGTTTTGCGTTCACTTGCAAATGTTTTGTGTTCCTCAGAGAAACTTTGCATTCCCTCGCAAAAACATTTCCATTCGCTCGCAAAACTTTTGTGTTCTTTACGAGTGAACCAGAACATTTGCGAAAGAAAGCAAAAAAAAAGAGCAAAAAAAAAATCCTCTAATTTTTTTTCTTCACCGGGTCCTTTTAGGGGCTTCATACCATTGACTTCCAGTATTAAAAAAAAAATACTATGGAAGTCAATGAGTCCCTTAAAAATCGTCTTTTGTTTTCAGCAGAAGAAAGAAATTCATACTGGTTTGGAAGAACTTGAGGGTGAGTAAATGATGAGAATTTTCATTTTCGGGTGTACTATACCTTTAAATTGTAAAACCTTTATTTACAGTATGATGATTTACAGTAAATAAAAATGCATTTTTTGTACTTTAATTGTAATGCATCTAAGGACATCACTGAAAACAAACAAACTCATAAGCATCTGAACACATTATGTTAAAGGGGTCTTTTTCCATTCTTCTGTTTCTGAATTTTCATTCCTGAAGCTCAATGGAAAAACATGATGCCAGTGACAACAAGGTCATGCTTTGTTTCCACAAACACAGACTGAAAATGGACCTTGAATAACGGTATACATCGCTTCAGATAAAGCGTAAGTCTAATGCAAAATGCCATTTCTTTTTTATTTTGTGCCTAAATGTCACCCAGACTTCTGGTCAGATTCACCCGTCTCAGACACAGGAGACCCTGACAGCACTTAAAAATCTAAAAATGAATGGATGTTGTGATGGTGGTGATTGTGCTTGATTGCTGTAGTGCGTCTGGAGGGTTTGTGAGTGTTAGTGTTAAAGGGAAATTAAGTGCTTTGGGACTGTGATTTCCACTGAACTGCAGGATCAACAATTACTGCTTGACACCAGCTCTTTACAAAGTCAAACACACAAACACGGACTATGGAGGACGACTAGAGAAATGCAAATGCTAATATTGTTGCATCCTATTGGCAGGAACCAGCCCATTCTCACCCCAAGGCGTCATCTAACTGACGCCTTGGGAACAGAGTATGTGAGCGGAGCGGAGTGGGAGCGGAGCGAGGAGTGGAGCGGTGTGATTTTGAATGGAGCGCGGAGCGGATTTTTTAAAAGTCGGAGCGTCGTGGTTTTCACTCGCTCCGAGAGCGCTCCACTGCCGCTCCATCACGAGTACAATTCATGCCAACGGCTCATTATAGAACTGCCTTTTTAGTAAGGATCCACACGTTAAACACATTACTCTAGCATGATACAGATGGATCACAGAAAAAAAATGTGAAGGATATGAAGCCGATGGACAAGAGTGGCTGCGGGAGGTTTTAGTTATACTGAATATGATCGGGCGGCGCAACACATTCTCATGAAAGTGCGTATCTATAGCACACATTTTATTTCTTGTGCCATTTATACAGCAAAAAATAGTTTTTGCGTGCAAATGAAATGCACTAAACCCCTGGTTAAAGGTGTGTGAAGTGCGTGAACGCCATAAAGTACCCTTTAGCGTCAGTTAGTTGACGCGATCCCAGGGCGTCATCTAACTGAGGCGTTACCCTTAGCGTCAGTTAGATGACGCCCTTCTACCCAGACCTAAACCTACCCGCGTCATCTAACTGACGCGTTACCCTTAGCGTCAGTTAGATGACGCCCTGGGATCGCGTCAACTAACTGACGCTAAAGGGTACCTTTAGCGTCGAATATTGAAGCATGGTCAAAATTGTCAGTTAGATGACGCCTTGGGGTGAGAATGCGTTGCAGGAACAGGAAGTCCCTGCCAATAGGATGCAACAATATTAGCATATATTAGCAATATTAGCAAAGGAACCGTTTGCAAATAAATAAAAATGCATTATAGTTTATGTTTATATTAAATGTAATTAGTTGAGCTTGAGAGGTTTTTTTTAACCCACTTAAGCTGGACTTAAGTACATCTGTATGTAATTTCATAATTACTTCAATTGTCTTTGAAATGTGGTTAAAAAGTACAGCGGAATGTCCTGGCAAGCATTTACAGTAAACTAAAACATACCTATTGATTGATTGATTGATTGATTGATTTATGATTGATTGATTGATTGATTGATTTGATTAAAAATATGTTTGTAGTCCATATGTAAATCATATGGCTGATTGTAGATTAGTGAACTACAAACAATTTACACTTTCACAGTGAAAGACTGTCTGCCGTCTTTAAAATACATGAATTTTAGTTAAGGGGGTTAAACTACTTATTTTGTGCACAGTTTAAATGCACAAATATTTCTAGCTGCTCTCTGAACTGGAGAGAGAGAGTCCAGTTGTCACGAAACATAACCGGCCACTCTTCTCACTCTTCACACTTGATCAAAACCACACAGAAATACCAGTCAGGTGTATGAAATCCCCTCTCTCTCTCTCTCACACACACACACACACACACACACACACACACACACTGGCAGAACATGTTCAACAGCAGGTGTGAGTTTGAGGCGATGATGCGTGAATAATCCTTCTGAATTAAAATCGAAAACGACCGGCTAATAACGAAAACTAGATTAACAAGGTTAATAGCGTTGCCATACTAAAGCAGTGGTTTGACTTAAACACATAACCATGCCTTTCCGTTAAAGGGAACACAATTGGGTCTGAAACGTTTCCCCCTCTTCTTTTCCTACAAAAGATCAGTGCTTAATGTCAATCATCAACCTCAGGATATCAAATGAAAGACCATATGAGCAGTTGTATTAGCATTTTGTTATGAGGTCTGAGTTTTTGCTATTAAAATGACTAAAATTTGGGATATGTCTAAATATTGATATGACATGACATTATATGATATCATATCCTATCCTATCCCATTCCATCTTGTCCCATCCTAACCTATCCCATATCCTATCCTATCCTATCCTATCCTATCATATGCTATCCTATCATATCATGTCCTATATCCTATCCTATCATATCCTATCCTACATCCTATCCTATCCTGTACTATCCTATCCTATAGTGGACATTATATTTTAGTGAATTTCTCTGACACCGTTTTAAGTCGGGATGTCCTGTAAAGAGCATTAAGGACTTTCATAGACAAGAAAAGTTTGGAGGTTTCCCCATGATAACAATTTGACAACAACTGACATTATTTTGGTGATCAAATTTAGCACTAATGGAAATATGAATAGTTTTTTACTATAATGAATTATCAATTCAACCAAAGTTATGCATTATGCACTTGGATTTTAATTGTTTGATATACTCTATAGGTCACTCTAAGGTGGGTCAGGTTTAGAATCACAACTTTAAAGGGGGGCAGGATAATTTGATGTGTTTAAAATGACTTTTCATTCTCAGTTAATTTTATACTAGATAATACTTTTATTATACATATCTAAAAGTTCTCACAACAGCAACAGGATTGATGTCTCTACTGCTTTAAAATAATTGGACACCAAATGGCACCATATTCCTGAAGAAAACAATTGTTGAAGCGATATGTGCCCGCGTTATTGTGTCGAAACGCAGACTCGACTTCTGTTCTGGCCACATGTCCTCTTCAGGGTCAAAATTCAGACAAGCAGATGAAACATGGGACTCATTATGGGTCTCGTTGATTCAATTACTGACCTAAAAACAACCTAAATTAATAAACCCACAAGGCTATCGTTTCAGTCTCTGTATATCCATAATCTGATACTGATTTTTTCCGCATCCTCTGTGGACAGTTGGATCGAAAAGCTTTGAGAAGAGCCAAGCCGTTTGGAAAGGAGATTTATATTATTTCCACGAGCTGCTTGTGGGCCCAATCTGTTTTCCAACGCAGCGGCGGTCTTCAGCGCTGTCCACATTGATTATATTCTGTGATTTTGGGGCGAAAGCCCAGCAGACGCTTATTTGGATGCTCTGATCTCTCCAAATCTCCTTTGAACCTCTCAGCGCAGCTTGCCGGGTCACAGGAAGGGCGGGTGAACACGTCCAGAAACAAGCCGATGTCTTGGCTGTGGTTTTAATCGGATTCAGAACCAACCGATACCTGTAATCACCTGCGTATGATAAACACCTGATGGCATCCAGATACTGCCAAGACCAATTAACTGGCGTTCAGAATCAGGGTAATTAACTGTTGATTGGTTGCACACCACACAGCTGCATACGAGCAAAAGGTCGGTAGACGCCAGTATGACCAGCCTACTGGTTTCCACGTTCGGATCGCATGCTCTGATTGGACGACGCTCAACGAAGCGGTGTAGTGCAAACAGCGGGTCGTCCTGGTAACACTGCGACAGGTAAAGGAGCATGCGCTCGCAGATTGAGCACAGGTGTTGTTTGTTAAAAGGCCGATGATGGCGAATCGTCTGGCAAGACTACAGAACATTGAATGCGAACTGCACAGAGCGATATCAGCTTATGCACGGAAGATTGATTACGGCGAGAGAAAGACGCAGGTGCAAAAAAACCTGCCAAAACAATCAGCTCTCATTCTATTGCCCTCATAAAGGCCAGAATCCATAAAGCGATTCTCTCTGTGCAGACACACAAAAGACAAAGGGACGCATCTGAACACACACAGGCACAATGCATGCTGGGCCAGCCATTCTCTTCAGTCCTGCTGAAACGGCATTATTGGGAACTGGATTTAAGGCGAAAGTAATTAAGCGCTAATTAAATATCTGTGGTACACCTGGTAAAGAGTCTGAACAGACCATTGGCTCGATATCGGCAGTCAATGTGAAGACAGCCGTGATTTGTCCCTCGCTCACTGTGGAACAGCTTCCATTTTTTAGATTTTAATTAGTTTGCAACTGCTTAGAACCACACTAAAACAGAAGTTGACGTCAGAATACTCTGTACATTAAACTCGCAAACAAGTATTTTAAAATTAGAATGATTACACAGTTGTTTTGGAAATTGTGTGAATTGATGATAGATGATGGTGAGAGTGTGCTTGTGTGTGTGCGCGCTTCAAAAACTCTTCAGAAGAATTCAAGGTCAAACCTGAAGTACATAATAATGTCACCATGAGCTCCAGACACCAACAGCAGTGTCCATCACTCAGGGTCAGCATGAACACAAAATCACCTTCACTGTCCCGGTGCGTTTTGTATTTGATGTGTAATGGGAGAGACGCTGGCTGTCAGTCAGACACTCACTGGTGGTCTTTCTCAATGAATACTAACACACATCAAATTCTCTTATCAAACGCCTTCCCTACAGCAAAAACATGATACCTACCACCATCTTCCACAGAAAGACACCAAAAGGGTTTCACATTTGTCCCCATGACCAAATATCCTTCCTGACTTCAGTATTTCTTTTCTCTTTCTTCGATCAAACCAAGACCTGAATACAGACATCACTTTCACCTGACCTCAGATGCTATACGTCGCTTTCCCTTATCTCTGACTCAGAATGCAAGTTCAGAATGCAAGTTCAGTATACAGCATACTACCTACTAGTTTTTTTAAATATGCAAAAAGAGAAGGCTATAGTTTATGAAACAATAAATATTTCCAACTTCAGCTTGCTACATTGTTGTCACAAGCCTAGCATGTTTAAATCTGAAAGTTGTCCACCTATTGTCTCAAAGATTTTTTTTGTTTGTTATCTTGCATTTCACTTAAATTTTGAGTAAAAATTTGCTGCAACAACAAATCAAATTTGATATTGCTTTTCAAAGTTGATAAAAACACTTAGATAGACTATTGATATATATATATCGTCGCTGTCCGATGAAAACCGCGTATGTCCATTTTGCCGATTTTGAGATTTTTCGACGGATAGAATGTCCAGGATCATGTTTTAGTATTATAATGATTAATAAATGCACGCACAATTATCCGTGAACATGATTGGAAGCCTTTCAATTGTGTGTGCAGAATTCAGAATTAAATAAATGTATACTGTTGTAGCCATTAAATGAGCGCATTTAGTTTCATATTTGTTAAAATATTATGTTTTTTTTCTTCCATTTTTGTTGATTTATGAAAAGTGAACAGCACGAGTAATAGGATGCACAATTTGAGACATGGAGTGTCAGAAACCATCATTAAGTTTTATTTTGTAGAAAACCTGTTTTTAAAGTGAATTTCGTTTTGTATAAATTGTATCTTAATTTTAATCCATTTTTCATCAACCAATTGCCTGGAGTGGATTTAATAAATACGAAGCAAATATCTACCAGACAATATAATCATGGAGGCGCCCGCGGTCACTTGCATTGCACGTTAACTGGAGCGCATCTAATCCTAACTTAACAGTGTATGCCTCACACAGACATGAGAAATACATCAAATGCACAAAGCTTGAAAAGTCTTTAAACGAAATAATTCAGAATGAAAAGAAAAAGGCTACTCTCTGATTATGTGTGATTATATGATCATATATTTTGTGAATTGTTCATTCCCGGTTGGCACACATTTTGCTGCCCTTACAAAAGTGCCGCTCTAGGCAAGCCTAGTTCGCCTATATGGACGCTCCGGCCCTGGGTTCAGCAATGAGAGTAGCCTATTGATTCATTGTCCCTTCATAGTTTGCAAGAGACATTTAATAATCTGAGCGTATTTAATAAACTGAGCGTAGCCTATTCATCTGTCAATATGAAATGCGACTTGGCCATTCTACTTAATGATCGGAAGAACGCGTATCGACCACCGTTACTGTAAAATATGCACGTATGTCCATTTAAACTCGATTTTGGTCAAATGTGGATTATATCACTACACTGGCAATTATATGGTTATATTTAAAGATGCCGTACCAAGTATGACAACGCTACGTTCAACTGCTTTTGAATTACGGTGTTTTTTTTCACTTCCTGAAAAGTAACCGTTTTGGACATACGTGAGTTTCATCGGGCAGCGACGATATGGTCAGCAGCCATATCACCCTGTAGCCTGAGACTGGTTGCCCACTGAAGCTAAGCAGGGTTGAGCCTGGTCAGTATCTGGATGGGAGACCTCCTGGGCAAACTAGGTTGCTACTGGAAGAGGTGTTAGTTAGGCCAGCAGGGGGCGCTCACCCTGTGGTCTGTGTGGATCCTAACGCCCTAGTATAGTGATGGGGACACTATAGTATACTGTCAAAGAGCACCGTCCTTCGGATGAGACATTAAACCGAGGTCCTGACTCTCTGTGGTCATTAAATATCCCAGGATGTCCTTCGGAAAAGAGTAGGGGTGTAACCCCGGCATCCTGGCCAAATTTGCTCATTGGCCTCTGTCCATCATGGCCTCCTAATAATCCCTATATACTGAATGTCTTCATCACTGTCTCCTCTCCACCAGTAAGCTGGTGTGTGGTGGGCGTTCTGGCGCAATATGGCTGCCGTCGCATCATCCATATGGATGCTGCACATTGGTGGTGGTTGAGGAGATTCCCCCCCTTCTATGTAAAGCGCTTTGAGAACCCAGAAAAGCGCTATATAAATGACCCTAACCCTAATGAATTATTATTATTATTTTCAAAGTTCTGTTGTATATGGCACATTTTAGTAAATGCTATTCTCGTATGCACTCGTGTTGTGCACACTGCATACTGAATACAACGATTCTCAATATAGTGTGTGAAACAGTATGCATTATGCAGCACTGTTTGCACTGATATGACGTGACTTCATTACATGTCACACATTACATGTTTAATTCAGTGAGTCTCATCTCACAAATAAAAATAGTTATTTTTGCAATTATTGTATTGCATGTACACTATCGTGCTTTTATTTTGAACGAAATACTGTTACTCGGTAAGGATGCATTAAAGGGTTAGTTGGTTTAACCATAAATGAAAATTCTGTCATTGATTACTCGCCCTCATGTCGTTCCAAACCCGTAAGACTTTGTTCATATTCAGAACACATATGAATATATTTTTTATGAAACCTGAGAGTTTTCTGTCCCTCCATTGACAGCTAGGCAACTACCATTTTGACACTTCAAAAAGTTCATAAAGAGATCGTAAAACTAATCCATATGGATTGAGTGGTTCAGTACAAATTTTTCAAAGAGACTCAATCATTTTATATGATGAACAGATTGAATTTAGGCTTTTATTCACATATAAACATTAATCAGCGGACATAAACAGAAGCTCAACCGTACATGCTTGACACGCGAGAACAAACCTCATTGCAGAAGCTCAAATGTGCAGCGTAACACTAGAAAAAACCTCATTGGCAACCACTCAATTCATAAGGATTAGTTTTACAATCTTTTTATGAACTTTTTGAAGCGCCAAAAGTGTCATTTGCGTAGCTGTCTGGGACAGAAAGCTCTCAGATTTCATCAAAAATATCTTCTCAATGGCGTAATCAGCAGAAGAGACTTCTATTAAAACCATTATAATATCTCATCAACTCCTACATTTTGAGAGTATAATGCAGTAGATTTCCCCAGGTATTTTCCAGGTAAACTTGCCGTTTTCCGGCTTGCTCTGCAATTACAAGCTCCGCCCTTTCCCCCCTCTTCATTACTGAGTTCATTCATCTAGCCTTCCTCCTCTATCTGATCCTCTCTTCATCAAGCCTTTCAAGCCTTCTTCACTCGCCTTTCAAGCGGCAGCAGAATGACAGATTTAATATGTGCTGAGGTGCATTTGTCACTGATAATATTATTATAAACAGGCGACGTGTCTCTCTGGCATAAACACACGTGAATGAGCTCTGACAGTGACAAATAAACGCTATCTCTAACGTCCTCTGGATAACTCAGATTAAATTACACATGTGAGACTTTGAGGAGTCAAGCCATCAGACGAGTTGTTTTGTTAGTGTTGTGTTAATTGACAATTTGATATTCAAGGAAGCATTCACCCAAAAGTGAGCATTCTGCCATTTTGAATTATTGGCGTGACATTTAAAATGTTTTAAATTCAAAAATACGAAATGTGTCTAATTTCCATGTAACAAAGAAATAGCATCCATCAAACTAAAAAAAAGTTTAAAAAAACACCGTAAAAGTTGTTAAATTCCATGCTTTCTGAAGTCATGGTTGTTTTATACAAGGAAAAAAAGACTTGAAATATAGTGCATATATAGTGCATGAGTAACAGAGTAATGCTACGATATTTTCTCTTCTTTTTTTTACTAATGGAAAAGAGTTAAAATGAAGATTATTCAAGGTTCTACGTTTGCGTTGAACAGAAACAGTTTTGTTGACTAAGCAAATTATTCACTGGACTGATTTTTCACATGACTGTAATATTTTACCCCAAATATGTTTGAGGTAATTATTTATTTATTTATCAGAACATACACTACCATTCAAAAGTTTGGGGTCAGTACGTTTATTTAATGTTTTTTGAAAGAAGTCTCTTAAGCCCCTTTCACACAGCACTTTGAACCCGGCAAATTGCCGGCAAATTGCCAGAGTGCCTTCTGTGTGAACGCAAACACGACCCGGGATTGATCCCGGGATCGATCCCGGGTTGAGGACCTAGTAACATTGCCGTGTTCAGACCCGGAACGCGCGCTGTGTGAACAAAAGCCAGAACCAATGCCGTAAGGGGTGTGTCATAGTGATGACGCATGCCATCGCGCGACTCTGTTGCTCTTAGAAGAAAGTTTGTGTTCATCATCAACAAAGAAAGAACGAAAAAATGTCTGCAAACTGGAATGAAGCAGAGACAGGAGCTCCTCACAATCCGCGCTGAAGCTGCGATCGCTCGCCAGCTCTGTGGAAAGGTGCGCGCGTGCACATGTTTTCGACGCGTACGTTACACGTCTCATCCTGACGTCACGCGGCTTTCCGGGACATTAACGGGTTGTGTGTGAACGCACTCACAGATCCCGGCAAATCACTGGCAGTGTGAATGAAGCAAAATCAAACGAACCCGGGTCAAATCCCGGGTCACATTATCTGTGTATTTTCCGGAATCTCTGTGTGAAAGGGGCTTTATGCTCACCAAGGCTGTATTTGTATCAAACAAAAAATCTCCTTTGCATCACAGAAATTACATTTTAAAATATATATAAATTGAAAATTGTCATTTTAAATTGTAATATATTTTAAAATGTCATTTCTGTGATGCAAAGGAGATTTTTCAGTATCATTACTCCAGTCTTCAGTGTCACATGATCCTTCAGAAATCATTCTAATATGCCGATTTGCAGCTAAAGAAGTGTTTCAGATTATTATCAATGATTATCATCAATCAGAGTTGTGCTGCGTCATATTTTTGTGTAAACCGTGGTCATTTTTCTTTTCAGGATAATTTGATGAAGAGAAAAAAAAACGCATTTATTTGGACTAGAAAACATTTGCAACATTATAAATGTCTTTACTGTCACTTTTGATCGATTTAATGCACCCTTGCTGACTAAAAGTATGAATTACTAAATTAAAATAAAAAAAACATCTTACTGAATCCAAACTTGTGAATGGTTGTGTGAAGACCTGCATTTGTGCAAAAAGCTGACATAAAACATTCCTTGTTTCCTCAGTAGCTTTATCTGCAACAATTAAACTCAATTCACTGAACAGTGAATCTAGTGCGGCTTTCATTTATCAGTAAAGACGAACACAGGCGTAAGAAAAATCTAACAGAGTAAATACCACAGCTCGTGCGCAGGTATTCCTGCAGGTAGATGGATGCGACACTTCGGTCTCATAACTAAAGATACAGAAGAGCGAATCTATCATGGCCAAACGCTATCATTAGCTATCTGGCAACTTACTCATTTTGACAAAGTGTAGCGCTTACATAGTTTATCACAGAGCTCACAGAAACCAAAGTCATCACACAAACTTTCACACGCACACACACACACACACACACACACACACACACACACACACACACACACACACACACACACACACACACACACAAGATAGGAATGGGTGAGTTCAAATGAAGGAGAGACTTTTAACTGCGGGAAAAAAGAAGGGAATAAATCAGTTATTACGTTGACGTTTCCCACTGAGCTGCAAGAAAACGATTTTGTAATGTTTAGGGTGACGTGATCTCTGAAAATAAAAAGAGATGCAGGAATGTTAATGTTTTTCTGATACATACTGTATGGGACGCACTCATACTGGACTTCTAGGTATTTGTATGTTCCAGGGCAGGGATCAGGAAACGCATCCGGTCCAGCCACGACAGCGCACTGCGTCCGGTTATTACACCTGAAAACACACAAACAGATGGAACGATGATCATTAGTGGGAGCATTACTATTGCTGACACTTGATGACATTTATAACCTTCATTAATGCACTTTGGCACATGCTGTAACTCATCCTGCACTGATTGAGAAAACAAATCTGATTTTGGAGGGATTGAACCACAAAACCAGAATATAGACTTGGGGATGGACTCTTTTGACTTGGGCCAGTCACTGTCCAGAACCTTTCACAGTATCCATCAAACATCCAGAAGTATGCTAAAAACGTTAACGAGCATTTTTGCAAGAAGCAACACAAGCATTTTCTTTCAAAATCTAGTTAAATCGTCAATGTGGCACTTAAAGGGACAGTTCACCCTAAGTTTCTTTTTTCTGCTGAACACAAAATAAGATATTTTGAAGAATGTCGGTCACCAAACAGTTGATGGATCCCATTGACTTCAATAGTATACAGAAAAAAAATACCACTACCAAGCACGTTTGGCTACCAACATTATTCAAAATATCTTATTTGAGTAAAGGATGACAAATTTCCATTAACTTTATTATATTTTACTCATACAATTAACATTATTTACTTAATAAATGTCTCTGCTTTTAGTGAGGTACTTTATTGCACACTTTTCATAATTTTTCAGCAAAATATACTGTAATAACTTCATAACGCACAACACTGACATCATGATGCTACAATTTTTAGAAGATTTTTCTTTCACACTCATGCGTGTGCACGTTCATGAGAGCACCACGGCATGTGTGTTGTGTGAACGTAAATTGCAAATGAATATTTAGAAAATAAAGTATTATATTAGGGGTTTTTTTTTGCACAAACAAAGGACTTGATAAAATTCAGGTTAAACCACTGGTCACATTGATTGCAAAAATGATGGCTTTACCTTTCTGGGGCTAAAATCATTAAAAAAGTCCTTAATTTGTGTTCTGGAGATGAATGAATCTCTTACGGGTTTGGAACGACATGAGGACGGGAAATTAATGACAGAATTGTCACTTCTGGGTGAACTAGCCCTTGAAATATATTCTTTTAAAGTATATTATTTCCATAATCTGTTTAAACACCTGCTAAAGTGCACATTTTCCACAAGGGTAAGTAAATGATGACTTTTTTTTTTTTTTTGTAAAATAATTTTGGCCAGTGTTTGTTTGGGACTTCTAAGCATGTTTCTTTGTTTATGTTTTAAATAACTATGCCATAACTATGTATATATTTCTGCAAAAGAGTACAGCAAAATCTGTACTGGATGACACCTATGTATGGTGAATTTTACCGTATCATAGATTATTAGTTATGATCCGCCCTATACATTCTTTTCTGCTGATTATTCAGTTTTCGGCGAAAATGTGCCACGCTAAAGATTCAAATGGAGTTTTGCAAGAATCATGGCGATCATTTAAAGATGAAATCTTCCATAAGGCTCAATGTCAGAATAATGTCAGCAGATCAGCGTGTGATGAAAGTCCGACACCTGAGACACTCGTGGCTGATTCATTGAACAGTTAGCATGTGGCTAATGAGGGGGAACAAATGGTTTTTGAGTGGCGGGTGTGGTGTGTGTGTGTGTGTGTGTGTGTGTGTGTGTGTGTGTGTGTGTGTGTGTGTGTGTGTGTGTGTGTGTGTGTGTGTGTGTGTGTGTGTGTGTGTGTGTGTATTTCTGTGCAAACTGCATCAGAGTCTGTGGATCAGTGTGTATATGAAACTGTGACTAATATTTAGAGGACAAAAGCACCCATGTGCAAAATCAGACTGAACGTATTTACAGCCATTTCATTATGCAAATACACCTTTACTTAGCTATCTAAATGAGGAATACCAACACACCTTTTAAAGCTGAATAAACAGGGATACTCTCTGCATTGTTGGAATAAAAAATTGTAATAATAGTAAATGCACAAATTATATAATATTATATTTTTTTAATAATGCAAGTAAGTATAAGTTAAAAGAAAATGTAAATATGAATGCAAGATATACATACACTACCGGTTTGGAATAATTAAGATTTTAAATGTTTTTTAAAGAAGTCTCTTATGCTCATAAAGGCTGTGTTTGTTTGATATAAAAACAGTAATATTTTGAAATATTTATATAAAAGGCTTTTATTTGAATATAAAATAAAATTATTCTTGATGAAAAAAGCTGAATTTTCAGTATCATTACTCTAGTCTTTAGTGTCACATGATCCTTCAGAAATCATTCTAATATGCTGATTTGCTGCTCAAGAAACATTTCTTAATATTACCAATGTTGAAAATTGTTGTGCTGCTTCATATTTTTGTGGAAACTGTAATCTTTTTTTTTTCAGGATTCGTTGGTGCATAGAATGTACAAAATAATAGCATTTATTAGAACAATTGAAATAAAAATGAAATAAAACATTTTAATTTTTGTTAATTGAAATAAAGCTGGAGAAAAAAAAATAGAAATGTTGCTTTGGCAACTAACCGAAATAAATACATTTTAGTACTAAACTTACTACTGAAACTGAAATGAAAAATAAATTAAAGCTTAATAGTAACTAAACTAATAAAAAATACTAAAATGCATAACAAAATTACTAAAACTTAAACTTATATTAAAATGAGAACCGAAGAAAAAAATCAAATCCAAAATCAGCCTAATTTAAGATAAATAATATTTTTATTTATTTATTTAGTGACACATATCTGGAATATATTCCTCACGTTAAAAATATGATAAACACTAACAAAATGACCTCTGCTGTAATAAATATACTATAAAAAAAAATCCCTTAACATTCATTTTATAAAGTACAGTTTCATGACCGGTACATGTCAGTTCACCCAATTCATTTTCTGAAATGATTACATAAAGCTACTCATGTCTTTTTTTTTATGTAGTCGTTTAAAAAAAAAAAAAGTGAGTTATGGAGGGTATTTTTATGATGCCAGTTGGAGCACGTTACGAGGAAGGATTGTGCCAAATAAAAACATTTCTCAGCTCAAATTCTGAAATTCAACATGGATAAATATTCATCAGAGTTTAAGAGGATCGAAGCAAATCCGCTCAGAATTCATCCACCCTCAGAGAATTTGCCAACACAACATGCGTCCGCTCCGTCCGACACAAACAAACACTACCTATTTATGTGGCCGGGCCGGGTCAGGTGAGGTCCAGCTCAGAATTTAATCAGGTTTCAGCACGGGATCGAGAGGATTCGTTTTAGATTAGAGTAAATTATGCAACACAATGAGGATTACACTGCAAATCCTGGATTCCAGACCTCTGATTGCGCACGGACAACTGCATTTCTCCGCCGCTGATGGGATATTTTCCAAACCGATGCTCTGGAGAACACACAGACATGTGAAGCCCAAATGCAAACACCTCCAAGACAAAATGTGCACCGTGAGGAAATTAGAATGACACAAATCAATGCAAGGACGCTTCAGTATCGATTAAAGCCACAAACGGTCCTACATCTAGCCGTGTGTCGGCAAACATCCTAATGATCAAACCACCATAAAGCATATCAAACTCTTTACCTTCCAAATAACTGCTTTCCACTCCTGAAAACACACAGTCAGGTATGCCGGACTGGTTTTCAAAAGACACCAATCCATAAATCAGTATAGATTTGGAAAGGGAATAGTAATGTTCTGCTTTAGCTTTGTCCACTAATGTCTTCACCTATCGACTGAATCGCTAAGACAAATCTATAAATGGATATCCAGTTTAGCTTTGAGAACACCTGGGCGCAGGGTCCAAAATGAACACCGCCAAGTCAGGGTAATTAATGCCAGGCAGGCATTCATCTCTTTTAGGATTAGTGTTATTTTATATTTGATTACTTTCCTTTCTGTAGTATTTCTTACCTGAATATGTTAGATCCACCTGAAAAAAACTTAAAGATATTGCATTTGTCTCTTTATTCTATTGTATTTATTTGTGTTAACGTTTGCAATTAGTTTATTTGTTATTTTATTACTGACTAGTTTTTTGTAGATCAACAATTCAAATAAATCATCCCTTTTTCTGTGTGTAAGTTATTACAACAAAAAATTACCTAAATTATAGAAACATTCTGAGATATGGCAGTATATATGGAAGATTTCTCTGTGGTATTGAATATCAATATTTTTCAAGGTACCGTATCGAAGTTAGAAATTGCAGTATTGTGACAACACTATTGCATTGGCAACTAAACTAAATAAATAATGTTAAGTTGTACTAATACAATTACTAAAACTAAAACTGAAAAAAAGCTCAATAGAAAAAAAAAGCATAGCAAAATTACTAAAACTTGAACTAATATTAAGATTAACCTAAAAATATAACCTAATTTTTAGCACACTGGAAAAAATGTACAAGCAGCAAAAAATATGTATGTATGTATGTATGTATTTATTTATGTTGTGTGTGTGTGTGTGTGTTTTGGTGTTTGTTGTGTGTGTGTGTGTTGTGTGTGTGTGTGTGTGTGTGTGTGTGTGTGTGTGTGTGTGTGTGTGTGTGTGTGTGTGTGTGTTGTTGTTAGTGTGTGTGTGTGTGTGTGTATGTATTTATGTATTTATGCATTGTGTTGGTTTGTGTGTGTGTTTTATGTATTTATGTATTTATGCATGTGTGTGTGTGTGTGTGTGTGTGTTGTGTGTGTGTGTGTGTGTGTGTGTGTGTGATTTGTGATGTGTTGTGTGTGTGTGTGTGTGTGTGTGTGTGTGTGTGTGTGTGTGTTGTGTGTGTGTGTGTGTGTGTGTGTGTGTGTGTGTGTGTGTGTGTGTGTGTGTGTGTGTGTGTGTGTGTGTGTGGTGGTGTGTGGGTGTGTGGTTTGTGGTGTGTGGTTTGTGTGTGATGTATAGTGTGTATGTATGTATTTATTAATAATTTATAATTCCCTTAATATATTCCCTCTTTATTAATTACAGTTGCAGAGCTGGTACATTTGATCAGTTCACCAAATTTAATTAAATTTTCTGAATTGATTAAATAAAACTATGAATGTGTTTTTCTTTGATTATAGTATAGTTTCCATGAAATTGTGTTGGTTTTATTTTTCTCCGCAGGCACAAAAAAACAATCCGCTCAATAATCGACATTCAAAAAGCAAACGTTCAAGTCAAATAGCTGCTGTTGCTGGCTTCACAGGTCCGTCAGCAGCCTGACATTTAAATAAGGGCCAGTTAGCGTCTCCATCTGCCGGCTCGCTCATGGCTGCTGGCTACAACAGCACACTTGATAATGTTTAGGAAAAATATGAGTGTTGATATGTCAGCTGCCTGGATTGTTGACGTTAAGAGGAAGTGGGGAATGTCGGAGTGGAAATCCATTGCTTGTAATTTTTCAATTTGGGACAGAGGACAGACGGAACAGACACATTACAAGACAAATATACGAGTGTGTTTGTGGGTGCGTATGTGTGTGTGTGTGCTGGCCTTTTGCTACAAAACCACTATACTTACAGTTTCCAACGCTCTCATGAGACCGAGAGAAAAGAAAAAGTGAGGATATTGATGTTTGTGTGGGTTTGTGATCCAAATAACACCCTACTGTTGAACCACAACGCTTAAACCTAGAAGCCTAAGCCCTAAATAAACACAATAACCCAATGTCCTATCCCCCACGAGAATATTTAAAAAAAAAATCCCTTAAATTTGATTGCTACTGTATATTATTTTTTTCTAAACTTGTATCAAATCAACTAGCAATAATAAATCTATAGTAATGCCTAATCATAAACTTTACCCTTGTGACAAATAAGTATGCTATAGCATAATTTTTAAAAAGATTACTATTTATAAGAATATACTTAAATGTGAAATGAATGTAATGTTTTTTCGACACTTACTTGAATGTTTATTGCAATTAAATGAAAATGTATTATAGTTTAAATGTATATTAAATGCAAGTAGCTTTTTTGACCCACTTAAGTAGAACATCTATACATATATATATATATATATATATAATATATATATATATATATATATATATATATATATATAATATATATATATATATTGGCATGTGCTTTAGTATGTTTGTCAACACATCAAAATTAGTGTACTTTAAAGCATGACAAAAGATTAGGAAAATTTAAAAAAAAAAAACTTCAAAGTTGAACTTTGTCAAAGTGCTCTTTATAAAAGTCTACTTAAGTGTGTTAAGAAGCATAAAATAATAAAAGTTAACTCTCTTTAAGTGCTCTTAAGTATATATTTTTAATACGATTTTCAGTACACTACAGTGCACATTAACTACGATTAAGTAGTTCTTTTTAACAAGGATATTCTTACACAATAATACCAGCAACACCTTAAGTCCAAAACCTATAACCTCCACAACACGGAACCTAAAATAAGCATAAAACCTACGTAATAAACCCCATCCAAAAACAATAACCCCACAATATGAAGTTTAAATCTTAATCCTACACAATACACCCTAAAACACTGTTTGTTGTCTCTATCTATTTTCATTCATCATATTTCCCTGCTGAGTGACGGATCACCATCTCCTGCCTTCCAACCGTCTGACTGCCAAACACCTCCAAACCTCAGCCAAAGACACACACACACACACACACACACACACCGGCGAGGTCTTGTGTGTCTGCATATGCATATATGCACTTTAGTGTGTAATGCATCTCTGGCCGCGGTAGACTAGACTCGTGCTGTGATATGCTCCAAAAATAATAAAGCAAGCTTCTGTTGTGCAAACACGCCTACATACACACACACACACACACACACACACACACACACACACACACACACACACACACACACACACACACACACACACAAATAAATAAATAAATAAATAAATAGGCACAGTGTTGCATAAAATGAAAACATATTACAAGACCATTTCTCTAAAAATGATAGTAATGCTCAAAAACACCACATCAACAATTTGCACAATATTACAGCAATTTGTGCCACAGATTTTTTTCCAGATATCATTTCGACAAGCCCAAACATTCCGAGAGCGCTTATTTGTGTTCTGCATTGGACAGGACAGAAATTCACCAGATTCTCTATATTTTGAGACACACAGTGTTGAAATGATGCTGTGTTGTGAGGCAGTGTGTGTGTGTGTGTGTGTGTGTGTGTGTGTGTGTGTGTGTGTGTGTGTGTGTGTGTGTGTGTGTGTGTGTGTGTGTGTGTGTGTGTGTGTGTGTGTGTGTGTGTGTGTGTGTGTGTGTGTGTGTGTGTGTGTGTGTGTGTGTGTGTGTGTGTGTGTGTGTGTGTGTGTGTGTGTGTGTGTTTTCTCTCCGGGAGCTTGGCAAAATGAACCTTGTGGGCTTTAGGGGTTCTTTAATTCATTCTCAGTGTGGCGCTGGGCCAGTCCTGAGGGTCTGGATGAGAAACATGTGCATTTATTGGTGCTGTCTGTGAGACACACACAGATAAACAAATATAGAAATAAAGCTGAACCCTCAACAATAACACTGAATGCCCTTCGCTTCACTTTTTAGAGATTTGAAATGCTAAAATATTTTTAGGGATTGGCACTTTTATATATATATGTACAGTTGCAGGGCTGGTACATGTTCTCAGTTCACCAAATTCAATCACATTTTCTGAATTGATTGAATAAAAATATGAATGTGTTTTTCTATGTATATAGTTGTTACTTCCAAGAAATTGCATTGTTTTTTATTTTTTCTGCAGGCAAAATATAAACAATTTTAGTATCATTAATATACCATTATAGTCTTTGGTAACATTTAGAATTAGATTTTATTTTTTTTTATTTTCATATGTTTTCATTTTTGTTAAGCTTTTTAAAATTCACATTATTTTCAAAGGCGAGTCCCATTACATTTGCGAAGCTGTAATTTATGTATTTTTTTATACATTTACATCAGCACAAATTATAAGCAGTTCACACAAAATACATGGTGTTAAAATAAATAGATCCTTTACAATTGGAGGAGGAAGTGCCCTTGACTGTGCAAAAAACACTAATGCTTTAAAACTAGGCTAAATGAATGCAAAAAAAAATATGGAATATGTGGAATTTGACAAGGCAAGCACATTCAAGTTTCATGAGTATTGGTCTTGATCTTCAGCAATCGCAATAACACGTTTTCCTTTACCTGTTCATCACTGCACCTCTAAACTTCAATTAAATGTCATGTAGTACGAAATGCCTGAATTCGTGACTGCAAAGAGAGAGGGTTTGCAATTCAAACACACATTCTCATTAAACAAACATGGAGCTCTGTGGGGGAAGAGCAAGCTCAGGAAGATTTGATTTGAAAATAAAGAGATGTTCCTCTTTGTTTAGAAGAGCGGAGAGTGAATGGAATGGTAATGCACGAGACAGAAATGTTTTACATTTAAATAAGACTCTCTATCAAACGCAGGTGTGGCTGCCTTCATCTGATAAAAATGTCTGCCATCTTCACTAAAGCTCAGCATTTAGAGAAACACACTTACACAGTTTCTCAAAGCTCTTGTTCACACACACCGCACTCAATTCTAATTTGAACTTGATTGTTTCTAAATCGAAAACTCTCGAATACTGATAATGACACATCATCAAGCCATCCTGATCTTATGCTGTCCTGACAGAGATGTGCTCACCACTCACGCCACATTTCCATGATATGTAATCTGACAATTTCTTTTTTATTATTATTATTAATTAATTTGATATAAAATGTGATGGCAGTATTGGGGAGATCGATTTTGTGCTAAATCATATACATAATAAAAGTATGCACAAAAATACTGCACAAAAAAAAGCATTGCATATACATACCAAAGTAACTGGAAATATGATTTATTTGAAGTACTTATGAAAAAAAAAAACAATGCAGAATTTCCCTGATTTGACTGTTGCTACCCAGAAAGCCTGGGTAGCAACACAATAGGGAATTTCTAACCAATTTAAAATAAAGTTAGAAAACAGCTATTAAATTACACAACAACATTTGAAGCTATTATAATCCTAAAAGTTATTCTTTAAAATTAGAATTAGTGGCTAAATAAATAAATAAATCCTAAATGCTATCATTTAAAATTAGAATACCTTGTGTCTGTAGTGACCCGGGACGTCTTTCACTACCCTCCTCCTCATTCATTTTTTAAATTTAGACATCAACCTTCTTAGTATTCCTCAATCAATTCATTATAAACAATTTAATGAGGCAAAAAATTACGCTTTCAACCCGAGGTATGTAACAGTTTTATTTATTCTGCACAACAATAATGGAATCTTTGATGACTGAATATGTGCAATTCATCTTTACTGTATCTGATGCACAACGATGAAGTGACGTTTCACTCATAGTTACCGCAGGCAGAAAACAAAAGAATAGGACGTATCATCAGAAAAACTTGAAATGGCTCAGAAATTTACTGTAGAGCAAGTACTGAACCCTATCAAATATTATTGTGTCACAGTACTGTCACTTGATGGTGAATCTGGTGAAGAAGCTGTCAGCGATCAAAATAATGATTTGGAAGATGTTGAAAAAGATAGATCGCTAAAGATCTGAAAAAGGAATAATGATTGGCGAAATATTAATGCATTTAAGAACAAATAATCAAACTACAATAGAGCAAAGATACAAATAGAATAAACAGTGCTTGTTTATAATCTTCACTATATAAGTTAAATAAAGACTAATCCTTATTAAAAGACAAAAGATATTCAGTCAAGAGCAGCGAGTGATTTCAGGAAAAGTAGGCTGCTGTCACTTTAAGACATAATGCACAGGGCTGAGTTTCCCGAAACCTTCTTAACGCTACGTCGTTCTTAAGTTACACCTTAAGCTGTACCTTATCGTTAATACGTGTTTCCCGAAACGTTCTTAGTTAAGTATACCTTCTGTAAGTCATACTTTCGGAAGGTTGGTCTGGACCACTCTTAGCTTTACCTTATCACTGTTAAATGTCTATATGAATATAATTCTGAAGTTTTAATACACCCAGACAGTGTTCAATTAGGCTAATTCAAGTGTTTTCATGCAAAGAATAAAATTGTCATTACACTGATTGTTGTTAGCTTTTTAATTATATTATCCAAATCAGCTGGCAAACCATTCGAAAGTAAAGGCTTATTCGTCTATTTAAAGAGAATGACTGTGGTGGGGAATTTGGTCAAACTATGGCAGCGATACAGCGAATATTTGTGCTAAATCAAAGACGGCGCCATCCGCGAAGCCATTTAGTGTATGTGCACTATTATATTCGCGAAAACTTTAGTCCCCTGGCTACCATGTCAGAAGATACAATTCGAAAGAAATTTCGCCTGCCACGACAGCAAATTCAGCAGCTTTTAGATCTTATTAGTCCGGATGTGTCAAGACAAACTCGACGGAACCACCCCCTCAGCCCCGAAATTCAGCTGCTTGCGGCTCTCCGTTTTTATGCAGTGGGGAGTTTTCTGGAAGTGGTTGGGGATGGATATGAACTGAGTAAGACCTCGGTATGGCGGTGCGTTCGTTCATTCACAAACATCCTGCTCCGTCATGCCACAGATTATATCCGCATGCCTTCCGCCAGGCACGAAGTGATGGAGGCGCATCAAAGCTTCCATGCCATTGCCGGTATACCACAAATAATAGGGCTTGTCGACGGGACACTTATCCCCATAGCCAACCCATCAGCGCTCAACCAGGCCTTCATCTGTCGTAAGGGCTTCGCGGCTATCAATGTCCAGGTGGTGGTGGACCACAGGGGGATGTTTGCAGACGTGGTGGCAAAGTGGCCTGGTAGCACACACGACAGCTTTGTATGGGCCAATTCAGTAGTGGGTCAAGACGCAGAAAGAGGGGTTTTTGGGCAGAGCTTTTTTATAGGAGACAGCGGCTACCCCCTCAGAACCTATCTTCTAAATCCAGTCACCAACCCCACCACGCGGGCCGAGGAGAATTACAACATTGCACACATCCATACCCGCAACTTGGTGGAGCGCTCGATTGGGCACTGGAAGATGCGCTTCCGGTGCCTGCATAAATCAACTGGAGGGTTGTGTCTGAAGCCAGAAAGATGTTGTGCAGTTGCAGTAGTTACAGCAATGCTACACAACATTGCAGTCAGTGGAGGTGCAGCTTTGCCAGAAGAAGAGGAGGAGGAAGAAGAAGAGGAGGAGGAGGAGGAGGAAGGTGTCCATAACCCACCCCAACTTAGAGATGCCCTACACGCAGCTGGTGTACAAATGAGGCAGCAAATCATTCACAACGTTTTTGGTTAATGTATTTTTGCACCCTATTTTTCATCATCAACATGAACTTTGAAGGGGAACTTTCCCCTTTTTGTAGATATACACAGTTTCTCCCTGTCATTTTTTTTCTTTTTGCTGTTGTGCACAGCCGAGTTTATTTCTCCTCCACAGTAGAGGATGGTTAAAGTAACGTATAATTCACTATTATTTGCCATTGATCATTACACAGTGAACTCTTTACAATAAAGATGCTCTGCAGACCCAACATCGATGACAGCAAGTTTGTTTAATCAAATTGGTGTTTATTCAAACAAAAGCACTGAAAATATATATTTGAAAATAAACACAAAGTCTGCTTTCCCGAAGCCCGCAGTCACTAGGTTGTTGATAGTTCATCTGTAATGTGATCAAATAGTTTGAACAAAAAGATAACAGACAACACTCTAGTAGTTCCGTGCATCATAATCAAGCTTACCTTGACCTGGCATTATAATTGGAACAGAAACGGTTGGCCTTTGAATTTTAGCTTCGGACAAAGCATATTGCTTCTCCAAAATCTGGAGCTTCGCCTTCTTCACCTCCAGCGTGGTCCGCGCGAGGTTGTTGGCCTCCTGTAACCCCTGCTCGATCCCTCGGAGCACTTCCAGCTTCTCCTTTTCGAGCTTCACCAGCTCTTCACTGCAGTCGCATCGGATAGAACGATGCCTTCTGGAGCCACTCGCAGATTGCTGGTGTTGGGTGACCTCAGTGGAGGCACATGAAGGTGCAGACCGGCGTGGTGACGCCGGTCGCGGAGATGCCCTGTCGCTGCTGCTGGGGGGAGAGGGCGTGAGGGTGCGAGTTGGCAAGGATGGCCTGCTTTGAGAGCATGGAGTGGTATCCACACCTGCTCTCACATCTATACCCCCTGAGATACCCTCTGAGGCCGCTTCTCCAATGATTGCCAGGGCCTTTTCCTCGTCGGGGCTGAGTGCAGGCCCAGAGCCGGGCCCACCACCTGTTCTTGCCCGGTCTCTCCGGATTGCAGCACCTCTTGCCTTGGCAGCACTGGCAAAATCATGCCACTTTTTATGAACAACTTCCCACTCTCTCTGTGGGCTTAAACTTGATGCTGCCATTTTCATGGCAATGCGTTCCCAGGTATCTTTTTTCATTTTGTTGGACACAGTTGTCCGAAAACTCGAAAAAAGCACATCTTTGTGGAGTGCCACCTCGTTTAAAAGGATGTCCATTTCAGTTGGATTAAAGCTGGGGGCTCTCCTCTTTCTTTCTTTTTTCTCCGCCATAGCTATTGATTAAATGTTCCGCGTGTTGCGCTTTTATTGAGTTGGTCATCCAATCACAGAAAATTTTTGTTTACACCAATAATGTGATGCAGCTGCTGGGCAATCAACCCTGCTTGTGGAGTAAATAAAGAAATTATAGCAAATATATTATGATAATATAAGTGGCCCTTTCTAATGCAATGAAAGCATACGGACAGTTACTGTAGTGGGTTAGACGCATGACACGTTTGAGCACGAGGTTGTGCGTTCGCGTACTCTTTCCGAAATTATACTGTATAAAATATCAGGGTTTAATTTAGTTTGCAATTTGTCATTTTTTATTTTTTATAATATCCCATGAGTCCAAATAAATGCAATTTTCACTATTTCTGAAGTGCTTGACAGGTTTCTTTTATAAAGAACAGCGCTTTCTCACATAAACAGCCCCTGCACGAGAGAATAATTGATTCTCGAGTCATCGATATCAACAGATTCAGCACCATCGCCACGGACAGCACCCGGTAACGTCGCACGTAAGAAGGTATATCTTAAGCAGCTTTCTAAGGTATCGTTCGGGGAACACGCCTGGAAATGGTATACCTTCAGTTAAGCTATACCTTAAGAGTCTTCGTAGCGCGCTAAGAGACAACGTTATCGGGAAACTCAGCCCTGATCCAATATAGTGATACTGCACATGCGTTATCTTTCTCAAATGTTTACGTTCACTTAAGACACAACCAACTATGCACGCAGTCAGCAGAGGCTCGCAATGCAGACACAGGCGAAGTATAAACAAGGCTTTATGTGTTATTTTCAGCCTGATCTCATGAATGCAGCTCTATAGCATGCATTCTATTTATCGTGCAATTTATAGGTGAAAATTAGTTTTTACGTGGATATGATGCGTAGTTTTCGCGTGCATATAATACCCACTTTATGCCGTGCACGCACATACCCCACACCACTAATCTTACCCAAGGGTTTACAGTGCGTATTATATGCACGTAAAACTCGCTTTTGCACATAAATTGTACGATAAATACAATGAGTGCTATAGAGAAGCATTTCATGAGATAGAGTTGGTTATTATAGATGTGAGATGAACTGTCATGGAATAAATGTGTCATGGAAAAAGTTATTACAGTTGTCATATAAATGTTTAATTTCCCCAACAAACCAGAATAGAAACAAATTAAAAAGTTTATACAGGTTTAGCTATTAGAGTGTTTATTATTAAAGGTGCATTGCGCAACATTTCATGTTAAAAATACCCGTTTTTTAACCCATACATGCGTAAACAATTGCCTGATGGGCTGAATGAGCCCTTCTCTGATCACTGAGATTGCCTCTATAGTCCTGTACAGTAAAATATATAAGAGGGATTCGGGCTCGAATCTGCGACTGGGCGTGACGTCATGCGCGTTCACGCTCACCAGGCGATGTCTCGGAGGTTTGTTATTATGAGCCGCCATTCTCCGTATCAGCGAAGACAACTCGAGCGACAAAACTTTAGTCAACTTTCGACAAAAGTAGAAGATGGATTCAAAGAGACCGGCTTGTAGTTCATTCCAAACCCCAACGCAAACTCCACGTAAGACAAAGAAAAGAAAACTTTTGTCTAGTTATTGACCAAAAGGGCCAAATTGGAGTCAGGCGTCGGAATAAGACGAGACGAGAGTCAGCATCGGGAAGGCTTTAAACAAATGGATAGATCTCCGGTCTGCTCTAGGGCTCAAACTGGATCCTCAGTTGGCTGTTTTCTTGATAAAACGGTAAGATATACCCCAGTCTCTAATGTCTGATGCGGCAAATCTATGACAACAAATGACGATGCGTAAAATGTGTAATGCTTTAGCCTAAGCTAGATAAATGCACAATCAGAATTGATTTGACTAACGTTACCATTGTCAGGGAACAGGTTCATAAACTAGGAATTGTCTTCGGAAGAATAGTACAACATGAAACATAAAACATGTCCCATAAAAGATGCTAACTATGTTTTTGTGTATGGCCATGGCCTACCGGTAGCCTTGTGTCCTTTGCCTGCGCTCTGCTCTTCTATCTTCTTCCATCATATTACTTTAGACTTTCCACCATAGTCTTTAAACGCCGCCGTTCGTACTCCGTTATTAAGGTCCCGGTAGGCAGAACGGGAACATTGCGCTAGCCTCCTCCATGCTGGTTTGTTGTTGTTGTATGTGGCGCCGCCGCCGCCGTGCTCGCGTCACTCCCTTTACTCATCGGTTCTGCTGGCCACTGGCCAGTGCGAACGCAAACAGCAAAACCGAGTTTGGGGGAGAGTAGTTCTTAGAAACGTTTAGAAGTGGACAGTTCCTATAACTAAGTTCCTATAACTACTTGTTATGAAAGCGGATATAGTGCCATTTGATTGTTTATTACCTTGAGACATGAGTGTACTTTGTTATGGTATGATTATTATTTTAAGCTTTTACAAATTAATAACTTGTATTGTTCATGAACGTGTTTCCATAATAATACAATCATAAGTGGATACAGTAAACGCATAAAACAGTTCAACATGGAGATAGATGGAAACAAAAACTGAAGTTTTCTTCTACCCCCGTTTTCCCCTCACACATAAGTGTGTAATTTACTCAAATGCCTTTCCTTTCATATATGTAAAATGACTTGCAGATTTATAACTTTATAACCTCTGAAGACATTATGACTGTAAACAAAAGATTTGTGCGGCTGATGCTCCTTTGGTTATGAACAGCTCGTGCTCGTGCAAGCGTGTGTGTGCGTGTGCTCCATGAGCTTGCACACCTCTGGTTGCAGTTTCGCTTGTCGCCAGAGGGGGTGTAGTTCTGCAAAAACTCAGAGACCTGCGTTATGCACCTTTAAATACATTTGATTATTAAAGTTATCATTATTTTATTATTTGATTTGAGTTTTGGTTTTCCAGAATTTTTGGTTTTTGGAAAAAAAAAATCAATTTTGTGCATCCCTAAAAATGAGTGTACTTATACAAATACTGCACACTTTGAGTGACGCCATGCTGTGCTGCAAATGGTTGGAAAAAAGTTCAGTTTTTGAAAAATCTGATTGTAAACTGACAGATCTCCTCCGAATCTGAAGAAGAACCAGAATATTGTTTGAATTGGATTGCAAAGGAAAATAAAATAAAAGGAGACCAAAAAAATTTGAACTGGACAAAAGGCCAGAGCTGGGCAATTACAAGGAGTACCAACAAAACGTTAATATCTCTCCAACACTGCTAACACACATATGTACATATTCCTCAAAACATGCACAGAAAGAAGCCTTATTAAGCGACTTGAATCACAAAGTCACAGCGGCATAAATTACCATATGCGCTTGCCGAACCAAGTCCAATTAAAGGAGAGGCAGCAACAGACACCGAGAATGCAAATTCCCAGGGGTTGAGCCTGAAAAATCTGTGAATTTCTCCACAAGAGACTCACACACAGACACACACACACACACACACACACACACACACACGCATGCCATCAGAGCTGATAATAACCTGTCAGTCGGCAATCAAAATTTTTGTTCAGAACAGCATACGAACATACTACTTTTTGCATTTTTGCAGTTTACAGTGTGTAAATTTAAAGTATGCATGTATGTATACTGCACAGTATGAATTTTCTGAATGATCTAGGCTACTACATGTACGTAAACGTACAATCAAGTCACATGTATTTATACAGCACTTTATACAGATTGTTTCAAAGAAACTTTAAAAGTAAAAAAAAAAAACAAGAAAATAACAGTTTTAATTTTGTTAAATTATTTATTCATATTTTAGTTCAATAACAGTGTGAATGTTGCAAAGTTCACTACGGAAAGTAGAGCACATACACAACATACTACATCCCAAAATGCAAAACGTTCAAATCAACATTCTATTTTCGCTGTGACGAATGAACCGGGAGCAATTATAGCCACATTTTTACTTAAAGTCCCCCTGTAGTAAATAATTGTATCTCTTAAACTCATCTTTGATCACCAAAATGACATATTTAAGTTTTTTTTTTTTTTTGAATTTTTTTTTTTCATGCCTTAAAATGCTACTTTACTGATTAAATGATCTGTAAAATAACTATATTTATTTCCAAGTGATGCTACTCCCATGAACGGCATCAAGAGCATCTGACAACAATGCTACAGACTACAGACTAAAAGATAAATGACTATATTTCGCATATACTGTACAGAATTCATTAAGTAATACGATAGTATTTCATTCGGATCATAACTATTGGCTCTTTTGTACTGGTTTAAGAGCACCAAATGCCAGAGGTCACGATCAGCTCTTACAACATGCTGAAGCTCAGTCGGTTTACCGGAGCTGAGAGAAGCAGGAACGACTGTACGAGTCTGCCAGACGACTGCAATGAATTAAACCGGCACAGCAACCCACCAGGGACCCATTTAGCAGACGTACAGTACCTGACAGGATCGCTTAAAATTTAGAGTGAGAGCGCGATGGCCGAGGAATAAACCCCCATCAAATTCAATTACGCTGAAGCAATTTTCCCAGTGCCCCTAAAATTGATATTTTTGAGCAGAGTGCAATGAGACTAAACATCGAGGTTTGTGCTCCACAGATATTACTGCGATGCTAAGGTAAAACTGTTTACGCTCATCATCTCTGGAGGATTGCTAACAAATAAGATCCAAAACACACATGCAATGCTGCTTACTTACATTATGTTACGGTCAAGCTGTGCAATATTTATTTATCAGATGTGTCAAACTTATTAAGGCAAAACATGAACTAAAGATTAAGAACTATGTTGTGTGTGTTTGTAAATGGCAATTCAAAATACAAATGCAAACAGCAAATTAGAAACTGCTAATTTTACCAAGAGTAACATGTAGAATATAGCCAACAGATTATTAGATAGATAGATAGATAGATAGATAGATAGATAGATAGATAGATAGATAGATAGATAGATAGATAGATAGATAGATAGATAGATAGATAGATAGATAGATAGATAGATAGATAGATAGATAGATAGATAGATAGATAGATAGATAGATAGATAGATTTCTGTATGTAAATAAATTATCCAAATTGGCCAAAGGTGATGTCCAGAGGAGATATTTGCACATTATTTGTTTTTAATGACATTTCAGGTCTACTAAACCATAAACATATGAGGAGTTTGTTTTATTGGGAAGAAGAATACACTAAACTTGGTTGGGTTATATTGTTTTACACACAAAAAGGCATCAAAAACAAAAAGCTCACAGGAAATAAAGCATATGTTGACTACAATGTAATAAGTTATTAATATTTTGTTGGTTCTCCCTTGTTTTTGATTACAGCAGCCATTCTGCAGAACATTGACTCAATAAACTGCACATGTGTCATTCTTAACTTCTTTCCAATCCTCCTTAAGCTCTTCCCAAAGTTGAGCTTCATTGGAAGACCTTATACAATTCAGCGTTATAATTTCCCAAAGGTTTTTTAGTGGCTTTAAGGTCAGGTGGATTGAGGAGGCCACTTGAAAGCTTCAAAATGCTGAGCATGAAAACTTTCATTGCATTTAATTTGTATTAAAACACTCCATACGTCTGCTATGACCTTACCCGACACCATTCAATGCTAGGTTGTTAAATTTTGACTTGTCGGGCTGCAGAACACGGCTCCAATCTTCCTTATGTTCTTTGGGAAATGCAAGGTGTTTTTTTTTTTTTTTTTTGCAGTAGATAAATCTAATAAATTGTTTCTTTACTGGTACAAAACCTCTCAATCAAGCCTCTTATAGCCAATGCCTTACGGTTCAAGATGAAATTGGAGGTTGGAGATCTCATTCAAGGCTGCGTTTCACAAAAGCATAGAATTTTAGCTTTTTGGTTGCAGTGGACAGCTCTTTCCATCTGGCCATTTTCAATAAAACCCACAAGATAACATCTAGTACTATAGGCAGCTACATCGTGATTTATTGAATTATAGGCTGGGAATAATGAGTGCAAGCTTTGTATGACCACCTGGCCAAAAATGACACAACTTGGTGCGTTTCGTTGCGTCATGACAAATGATGCAATTGAAATACGGAACAAGTAAGTTTTACACTCCAGGCTAAACTTCACAACATGCATACAAAATTATTTAATACATATTTAATGAAAAGTTTGAACAAAGTGCAAAGAAGCTAATTTTCCTCCATGTAGGTTGGACATAACTTATGGCCACTAATGCACACACACACACACACACACACACACACACACACACACACACACACACACACACACACACACACACACACACACACACACACACACACACTGCATAATAATTTGTGCTGTACGATAAAATGTATCTATAACCATCGTCTAACTAATTGCATTGACAGAACTGGGTTCAATTTACAAAAAAATGTTTGATCCTATATTAAAAAATAGCTGGCAAAATTAATGATGTAATCACACTGGACTCATTAAATTGACTGTGTGTAATGTCTCTTAATTGCAATTCAGTAAGTTCTTCCTTCTGATTCAACATTCTGTGGGATGTGGCAGATTCATATTCAAATTCCAAGTCATGAATTGAAAGGGAAACCATTCTTAATTTACACTCCAAAAAATTACTTTTCTATTAAAATCTCATAAATGGAATCAATATTAAGACTGTTGTTTAAGTCCGGCACAGTGTTCTGCTGTAGGGATCAGAATGCATTAGTATCAGCTACACCTGCTTTCATTTCCCTCCAGCGCCCTGCGTTTAATGTTCCGCCGATCTTGCGTCCGTTTTCCGACAGAGTGAGATTTTACAGCACTGCATAGAGAGGCTGTTTGATTTGACTGATATTTACATTTCAATAACCTCTAAATAAATGTTTCACATCCAAATGTCAACTTCAACTGATATTTTTAGTTTCCATTTACGTCGAGACTTACGACCACCTGTACGCTATGCGTCACATTTCAGGTTTGACACGCGGCTGTTGATCGATTGCTCCTGTCTGCCTTGCTGCTGGTTTGCGTCTATAAGCTCCGTATAGCTTTCTGTTTTGAATCTCTATTTCCTATCATTCCTTTTTGTTTATATTGCTAAATATAACTTACTCATCAACATACACTGAACAAAATTATAAATGCAACACTTTTGTTTTTGCCCTCATTTTTCATAAGCTGAACTTAAAGATCTAAGACTTTTTCTATGTACACAAAAGGCTTATTTCTCTCAAATATTGTTCACAAATCTGTCTAAATCTGTGTTAGTGAGCACTTCTCCTTTGCCAAGATAATCCATACACCTCATATGTGTGTGGCATATCAAGATGCTGATTAGACAACATGATTATTGCACAGGTGTGCCTTAGGCTGGCCACAATAAAAGGCCACATTAAAATGTGCAGTTTTATCATACAGCACAATGCCACAGATGTCGCAAGTTTTGAGGGAGCATGCAATTGGCATGCTGACTGCAGGAATGTCCACCAGAGCTGTTGTCCATGAATAGAATGTTAATTTCTCTACCATAAGCCGTCTCCAAAGGCATTTCAGAGAATTTGGCAGTACATCCAACAGGCCTCACAACCGTAGACCACGTGTAACCACACCAGTCCAGGACCTCCACATCCAGCATCTTCACCTCCAAGATCGTCTGAGACCAGCCACCCGGACAGCTGTTGCAACAAAACCAAAGAATTTCTGCACAAAGTGTCAGGAACCGTCTCAGGGAAGCTCATCTGCTTGATCGTCGTCCTCATCGGGGTCTCGACCTGACTGCAGTTTGTCGTCGTAACCGACTTGAGTGGGCAAATGCTCACATTCGATGGCGTCTGGCACTTTGGAGAAGTGTTCTCTTCACGGATGAATCCCGGTTTTCACTGTACAGGGCAGATGGCAGACAGCATGTATGGCTTCGTGTGGGTGAGCGGTTTGAGGATGTCAACGTTGTGGATCGAGTGGCCCATGGTGGCGGTGGGGTTTTGGTATGGGCAGACGTATGTTATGGACAACGAACACAGGTGTATTTTATTGTTGGTTTTTTTCAATGCACAGAGATATCATGACAAGATCCTGAGGTCAACGACCATCACCTCATGTTGCAGCATGATAATGCACGGCCCCATGTTGCAAGGATCTGTACACAATTCCTGGAAGCTGAAAACATCCCAGTTCTTACATGGCCAGCATACTCACCAGACATGTCACCCATTGAGCATGTTTGGGATGCTCTGGATCGGCGTATATGACAGCGTGTTCCAGGTCCTGCCAATATCCAGGTCCGGCCAATATGCCATACAACTTTGCACAGCCATTGAAGAGGAGTGGACCAACATTCCACAGGCCACAATCAACAACCTGATCAACTCTATGCGAAGGAGATGTGTTGCTCTGCGTGAGGCAAATGGTGGTCACACCAGATACTGACTGGTTTTCGAATTTGTGAATTAGCGGGCTGGAGCGCGTTAAGGGTTTTCTTGTTAGAATGGTGTCATGTAATTTGCCCCTTAATGATCTTTGCAATCAATCAAAACTAACTTTAGCTCGACAATAACTTTATTCTAGAGCTGCTGTACAGCCAAAACAATCTCTGTTACTTTAATTTTACTAGTATCACTGTAAAGCTGCTTTATTTAAATGAAGGTGACTTGCCATTTCAAAAAGTTTGATTCTCATTGGACCGCAGTTGCCATGGAAACACATTATGACATAATTCATGACCCTGCAGGAGAGCAGCAAAAAAAAAAAAAAAAAAAGATTGTGTGATGTCAGAGCTGAATGATTAGGTTCCGAAAGAGTTGCTAGGATGTTCTCTAGATGTCCACACACACATTGAGCTTAATACATTCTTAATATGTTTCTATGTAAAGGTTTCCACCCACAGCCAGCCCCTCTGGATCATAAAAGAGTGGCCTGATAAAAAAATAAATATCCCTTAAATCGATTCATATAAACACGTTGGGTCAGGAGGGCCTAGTTGAAAAATGATTTATGGAGATCAGGAGGAATTTCTTTGCTTCTTGCCAATAAACAATGTCTGCAGAGAAACACAATTCAAGACCCTTTGGGCAAATTGAACAGTAATGTTTAGATTTCATGTGCATACTTTACCAGCGTGTGCGTATGAATTTTATGGCTGAATGTGCTAAACGGGTCATAAAAGGTTCAGCGTTGCCTTGCTAAGCTGCTGTATATTGTGAATCTATTTGATATATGCATCTGCTTACCTGCTGAGCTCAAGACAAACACACACGTTGATTCACACAATGTTGGTATTGGCAGTATTACTTTATATACTGTGCAGTGGTAGAAATGTGTCAGGTTTTTAATTTGTAAGCCAGACTGCTTTATGTTGTTTGAACAGGCAACACAGAAATGTGAGAATATAGAGCTGAATGTGTCTCAAACTTGTTATCAAGGTAAGCTGAGCTGTTTACAACTGCAATGCAACACTGCAATGGGTTGCATAGTGAAATCGCTGTAATATGTCTCTTTTGACTTATTATTTAATTTTACAAAGCCTTTGAATGTGGCACATCCATTTTAGTATTTAATTCATGTGACCTAGCATTCATTTGCTATGAATAATAAGTTTTGCATCTCTCAAGTTCCAAATGAAACGAGAAAACAATCCAATCAGGAAAAAAAGATATATTAGAAAATAACATATTAATACTTTAACACACACACACACACACACACACATACGCACGCACACAACACACACACACACACACACACACACACACACACACACAAAGAATTTCTGAAGGATCATGTGACACTGAAGACTGGAGTAATGATGCTGAAAATGCAGCTTTGCATCACAGGAATAAATTACATTTTACACTTTATTCTCATTGGGAAATCAATTAAATTGTAATAATACTTCACAATAATACAGTTTTTACTGTATTTCTGATTAAATAAATGCAGCCTTGGTGAATTTAAGAGACCCCAAACTTTTGAACAGTAGTGTATATCAAATAACTGTATACTGTATACTATATACAATCGCTGTAAAAGAAAATGGAGAAAGGATAAGCTACAGGTTTCTCTTCAAATCATGAGGCAGTGTTTTTCAGACTATCAGGCTGCTGTGAGAACTGCCAGGCAAAATTATTTATCCAGTGTCATTGCACAGAAATGTAATGCCCCTACAGCCCTTTTCGCAATGATTAATAGACTTCTAAAACCAATTGGCTGTTTTGCTTTGACTCATTCGTTGGAACATGTGAAATGATTAGAAATTTTTTATGGAAAAAGTGGAGAAGATTAGATCTAGTCTTCCTATATTGCCGGGTGAGACTGTGTTGTTGACAGACAGACAGTGTCATGAGTTTTGACTTTGAGCAGGTGTCAGTGGTGCAAGTTAAGGACATATTTATTCGTTTGAAGCCTACATCTCATGATTGTAATGTAATTCCTTTACACCTTCTCGAGGAATTGGTGGATGGTATTGGGCCAAGTATTGACTCTATTTTAACAGCAGTCTTCATAATCGGATTGTTCCAACCAGTGCAAGTCAAGCGGGTCATTCAGCCACTTCTTAAAAAGCATAACTTAGACCTATTTGAATTAAAGAATTACCGGCCCATCTCAAAACTCCCATGCCTTTCAAAGGTTTTAGAGAAGGTGCTTTATGCACAGCTGATGTCATTATTAAGTAAACATGAGATCTTAGATAAATTTCAGTCCGGTTTCAGGCCAGGTTATAGTACAGAATCTGCACTCTTGAGAGTTGTTAATGACATTTGTTTAATCCGAGATGCAGGTAATGCTGCAGCTCTGATTTTATTAGACTTGGGTGCGGCTTTTGATACAATAGACCATGTTATTCTCATAAAGCGGTTATCCCAATTGGTTCGTTCCCAATTCGTGGGACAGTTTTAAAGTTGTTCAAGTCTTATCTTACTGATAGAGCATTTTCAGTGAAGTATATATGGTAACTTTGTTTCAACAACGGTGCCTGTCACTTGTGGGGTTCCTCAGGGTTCTGTTATTGGCCCAATTTTATTTTCCTTGTACATGTTGCCCCTGGGTTCAATTTAAAAAAAATATGGCATGTCTTACCATTTATACGCCGATGATAAACAAATGTATCTCCCTTTGAAAACAGGAGAGAAATGTGGTTCTAACTCACTGTTGGCATGTCTGGAGGAGGTTAAGAGCTGGATGACCCATAATTTGGTTCAGTTAAACCAAAGTAAAACTGAGATCATGCTTTTTGGCCCTGCCAGAGGATGCTTTGATATTGCAACATATTTTGGCATATGGTCAGACTATTCCCATGACCAAGTAAAAAATGTAGGTGTTGTGTTTGACCCAGAGCTGAAATTTGATAAGCAGATTAATGCCGTGGTTAAGAGTTGCTTTTTTCAGATTAGGACTATTGCATGTTTAAAGCCTATTATGTTGAGAAAATATTTAGAAGAGGTTATTAATGCCTTTGTTCTGTCCCACCTTGACTATTGCAATGTTTTGTATGTGGGGTCCTGTCAGACCACTATATCACGTGGCATGGCTGCTAAGAAAAGTCATCACATTTCTCCTATTTTAGCTTCTCTCAGGTGGCTACCAGTGGATTTCAGGATAAAATATAAAACTCTGCTGTTATGAGCCTGAGTCATTTTGATGTTTACTCACTGATTCCATTCTGTCCTGTGTATTATTGTCTGTGTATGTGCATGTGCTTGTTTGTGTTACAGGTGGGCGGATCTGGTGATAATTTGTTGGAGGCTCTGATTGGTTCTCCTCCACACCTGATTGGTTCTCCTCCACACCTGATCCACATATAAGAACCACCCCAAACACTCAACATGAGGCCCCACTATTGTGCCATCTTTGATTGTTAACACTTTGCTATTGTTTTATTGTCTATTCTAGAGTGTATCAGAGAGTTTGTGAGTGTTTATTTGAGATTGTGCTGTGAGTGATATTTGGAGATTGTGATTTTTGAACCTTTGTTTATCCCTGTTAACTGACCCATGCCTGTTTGACTACGATTTTGGATTCCGGATTGTTTTGTTTGCTACGGACTTGTACATTTAGGTACTGTAAATACTTTTGTCAAAATAAGGGAGGTAGGGGGTTTGACGCCATTTTATTTTGTACATCTTTTCACATTGTTTTGGTTTAGGGAGGTAGGTAAGTTTAAATTGTATTTTGTTTTCTTTTGTTTTAGGAATGGTAGAGGTTTAACAAAAGATTGTTTTGTTTGTTATTTTGGCCTTGTCTGCCCCTGACGCTAAAACCCTTTTGCGAAATAAACACATGTTATTTTTGATATCTCTCTGGTAGTTTGACTTATTCCTTTTCCTGTTACGGCTGACCCCTAGCGGTCGTAACATCTGCTGTATGTTTTTAAAGCAGTGCATGAGATAGCTCCTGCTTATGTATCTGAGCTTATTGCTCTTCATCAAGCACCAATGTCTTTAAGATAAAATAAAAAGTCATTGCTTTGTCACTCGATCTCTTTTAACGTTAAAAGGTGATCAGGCCTTTGCTGTTGTGGGTTTGAGGCTTTGAACTAAGAGAGATCACTTTTTTAAATGTATTTAAAGCTTGTGTTAAAAATATTTCTTGTCTTTAACTTTTGAGAGGTTGTGCTTGTATCTGTATTTAGTAAGTTACATGTGTTTTTTATGTGTTGTTTGTTTTAAGCTGCTGATTGTACATAACTGATTGTGAAGTGCTTTATAAATAAAATAAAGTAAAGTAAGTAAGAATATAGTACAATTCATCATGCATATCATATAGTATAGACCTAGTTTATACATATTTACAAGTATTATCCCAAAATATGTATCCTACCATTTAATTTAAACCTTTTTTTTATTAAACTTCCACAAAAAATAACTATACTGTGAATGATACCGTAATATAAAATATCATAGCATGACAACACATTAACTAAGCTACACACACATGCTCAAGGCAGCTTTTTCACGTTGTTCTGTAATTGCTTAACTGTGTGCTGTGTGCAAGTATGATCACCTCAGCAGGTGTGTGTGTGTGTGTGTGTGTGTGTGTGTGTGTGTGTGTGTGTGTGTGTATATTGAGGGCCCTGTTTAGACTCTGAGCTCAGCTTTTGAGGAGGGCCTATGTCACAACGCCAAGCATAGCAACCACAAAGAGAGTTTAATCCCTTTCATACAAAGCCTCTCTCTTACCACAGCACACATACACACACAACCATCCATGCAGAGGCGCACAGACACACACGGGTCTTAAAGCATTACATTTCCATTCTGAGTAACCATAGCAACCTTAATGTCCAACTCCAAAGAGGGCTTTTTTCTACGTCTGTCTGTCTCTCGCTCTTTCCAACAACATTCCTGTGCAATAGTAAGCAGCTCGGAGAGTCTGTGCAGTTTTAAAGGCAGAGCTTGCTTTGTCGGGGTCTCAAACATCAGAGAAAAGAGAGTGAGAATAAAGATTAAAAACTTCATCCCACTCTGACATTTATTGCAGATTAATTATATTTTTGCTTAAAAGAAGAATGAAAAACCACCTTCTATTGTTCGTACAAACAGATTCTGCTCAAATCTCATGCCTCCGTTGAGCCAATGTTGATTCGTCCAGAAAAGTTGGGTTGTTCAAAACAAATGGTGAGAGTTTGGCTGCTTGGTTTGACCCATATAGTCCCTGCTGGTAGACACTATAACTACACCATCTGGGCACAAAATGCATCTTTGAACATTGACAGCAATTCATAGCCCTGTATTCGCTCTTACAAAATGTAATTAGCCGCACATTTTGCTGTGATTAATCACAGTTAATTATGTTAGGTGCATTATTAATTTTTTTATGATTAATACACTACCGTTATGAAGTTTTGGGTTGGTAAGATTTTTTTTATGGTTTTGAAAGAAGTCCCTTATGCTCACAAATGCTGCATTTATTTGATAAAAAAAATCCAGTAAAACAGTAATATTGTGAAATATGATTACAATTATAAATATTACAAATTCTAAATAACTGTTTTCTATTGTAATATATTCTAAAATGCAATTTATTCCTGTGATGCAAAGCTGAATTTTCAGCAGCCATTACTCCAATCTTCAGTGTCACATGATCCTTCAGAAATCATATGCAGATTTGTTGCTCAATAACATTTATTATTACAATAATTATCAATGTCGAAAACAGTTGTGCTGCTTCATATTTTTGTGGAAACTGTGATGCATTTTTTCAGAATTCTTGAATGCATCCTTGGTCAAAACTTGTAAATTATAGTGTATTTTGACACATTTAACTCTCACATTAATGTAGAATGAACATGAAGTATATGTCAGGCATCTTTGTACCATTAAGACCAGTATCACAGATATAGATGCCAATAGTAGACTTGTATTTCTCAGTTTCTAAGAAAGAGTGATAATGAGCAAGTACAGCCATTAAACATGACATTTGAAAGCCATTATTTTACCATTTAATAGGTCTAAACTGAAACACAACAGTTTTAATTTATTATATTAACAACTGAACATAATCAAATGCAATCAGACGAATACCACATTCGAGTGTAGTATATATTTTCATTTCCGTACAGCACACTTTACAATGTCTACAGTACATCTATTCTGCAGATTGTCCTCTCTGAACAGAAAATGCAACAAAAAAAAGATTAAACATTCACCTTTTGGGCCTGGTTATGAAGAATGTTTCACAATATACAAAATAGAAGATCCAAACTATCCACTGTACTATGTCTACGTATCTGAAATTGTACAGCCCTCGGGGGCAAACAGAGATTTTAGCGCTTGAGTTCACAACAGCAGGAAAACGACACTGACATGGTCATCAGGAAGGACTCTTGAAATCCGCTCTCAGAGAAACCACATTAGCTCCCCTGGGAAAACAGGAGCGTTAAAGTAACACAGGCTCACTGTGCATTGTGGACAGAAGCAGGCCAGCTCTTGAAGTTCCCCGACTGACAGCTCCCGAGGTGCCGAGTACACCGCAGCATACACACGTTATGAAGGTGACAAAGCCCTCCACGGTTTAGCCCTCCCGCAGCTCTGCTGTCCAGCACTATTTGTGAGTGTGTCGGGGACGTTTGACTAGCTTTTAACTTCGACATTCCAAAGCTGCTCCCTCAAGACATACACTGCATGGTCTCATCCAATAACACAATAGACTTTGAAAAGAGACCTGGGCTTCTGAGTATTGAAGACGGAATCCATTCCAAAATCTAGTGCGCTGTCAGAATAGACTGCATTTAAAGGCATTGTAAGCACAGTAGTACTGATGCAAAGCTGTTCTAAATGTGGACAAAATTGCGGAATCCAGTCTGGAATTTACTGCATAACAGGGAATGTCACATAACTTGGAGGAATAAATCAAAAGTAAAGCTGTATATATAACTATTCAAAAATGAAGTCTGCATGTTCTGTGTGTCTCAGTGTCTCACTATATGAGGACATGAACACATGAACTTCTCCAGAGCTGCTCTGAGTCACTTCATTTCACCATTTCATTTGGGAAAACTGTTGTCAGGTCAACCCGGTCTCACAGCAATTCGTACGAATTTTACGAGGTGGCTAATCAGGGTTCCTACAGGTTTCTTCAAGTCTTTTTAAGACCTTTTTAAGACCATTTATAAAAAAATTAATACCTATTTCACATCCCTACCAGCAAAGAAAAACATAATCCTTGAACTTGTGTTCATTTATTTTTCAAATGTGGAATGGGTAAAAGATGATAAGCCAAGCAGGTATGAAAAATAAAAACATTTCAGTAGGCCACAAGAAAGTTTGCCGAACAATGTTAAGTTGTTTTTTAGCATTAGCTAGCTACTTATTCCATGCTGGGAATATGGGGAACTGAGAGACTCCTGAACAATAAACATCGAAAATCATAATAATCGTGGTTGACAACTGAAACTTTTGAGGAAAAATACAATACAGAAAACTTACATACAGCACAATTTTTAAGACTCAGACATCAAAATTCAAGTCTTTTTAAGGTATTATTTCCAATGTAATAAATTCAATGCTTTTAAGGCTTTTTAAGACCCCGCGGGAACCCTGCTAATTCGTACAAATTCATACGACCTCACTCGTACGAATTCATACGACCCCACTTGTAAGAATTCGTAAGATATTTGCTAAATTGTACATATTTTACGAGTTGCCCAATTCGTGTGAATTGGTAAAAATGACCTACACCTGACCCCGCCCCGAAACCTACCCATCACGTGGGGTTTAGACAAATCGTACAAATTCGTGCGATTTTAAACGAATTAGCCAGCTTTTACTCACACATACGAATTCGTCGTGAGATGGAGTTGGTAAGATACACAGAAAATCAAAGCTCTTCACTACAACATGGCAAAATAAAAGTTTGGTTTCACTTGAAGTAAAATATTATTATTGTACAGTAGAATGTACTTTTCAAAAGGTATATTAATAATATTGGAGTTTATTGAAACATTATTTTTAAAGAGAGTATACACTTTCATGACTATCTTTCCTAACATACTTAAGTACATGTTTTAAAAAGTGAACTTAATGTTAAATTAAAACTTTTATTTTAAAGTATGTTTAAATAATTTTGTTCTAATAATATTATGCTTTAAAGAAGGTCTTCTTTTGATGTTGACTTCCTAAACATACTAAAGCACGTGTAAAGTTCATGTTTATAATTTTAACTGAAGTATTAGTAAGTCAATTGAAATGTTTTAGTTTACCATAAATGCTTCTAAGTACATTCAGTAGTACACTTCAACCAAATTTCAAAGACAATGGAATTGATTATGGAAGTGATTATAAAATTTATTTACATGTATGTGTTTAAGTCCTACTTAAGTCAGACAAAAAACATGCTAAAGTATTTGCAATTGATATTTAATTTAAATGCAATTAACATGCACATAATTGTTACATTCATTTCACACTCAAGTATATTCTTTTAAAGCATGATATTTAAGTATAGCATTACTCTTTTAAAAAGTATGCTTCCTTTTCTCAAGGGACAGCAATGCAGGATTTTCATACTGAAGGACAGATGGCATTAAACAATGAGAGATATCTTCTGCATACGCAGAATAATGCAGGTATAAACATGTTTGCCAATCTTTCTTTGAATGAAAACTCCTCTCTGGCCTCCATATTTATTTTCTAACTTGCCCTAAAAGGCGGTCACAGCGTTTCTGACGCCTTTTATTCTGAGAGCTCTTTGATTGAATTAGCCTCATGAATACGAATGGCGCCGTCAAAGCTTCCAGCAGTGAGCTATTGACAGCCACGGAGCACGAGGGAATCGTTCAAAGAGCGCAGCACACTTCCACAAACGCATCTCGCTCAAAGAGCTAGTGTCACACCGGCATGACTTCAGAGACGGTCAGCACTGGACACCAGCGTCACACATCACTGGTATCACAACGCCTCACAGCTTGTGGAAGATTTGAGCATCAAACCAGTCAACAGCCTGAGGAAGAAAACGGCCATCATCATCCGAATAGTAGCGAACTTAACGGCCGTAGCAAAACGGCTTTTCGACAAAACCGCATGGAAGAAGACCACAAGATCCTTCAGAACATTTGAATCATTTCAGAGAGCTTTTTGGAGCGTGAAAAGCTGAGCGGTGGCGTTTCTTCTAAGTGTGTGATGACTAAATTGCCCAGTCAGACTGAAATATCAGAAACAGCGAAAGGCTGATTGCTCATTAGAACAAGAATTTAGAGGTTGTGTTGAGGAATGAAAAGAGCAAATAAGAAAGTCGTAATTGTCTCATGAGTTCTAATATCACATTATCATTATGCTGTCTAGATGAGGACAACATGCTGTTATTGTTCGAACCTGGGTGAGGGTTTTGTCAAAAGAGTTTAACTCCTACTAGGGCATGCAATTAAATCTGCATAGTCCTTCAGGCTATTCTGACTGTCAGCCACCTAGAAAACCCTAAAGACAATGCAGCAATGCTTTAACAACCAGCCACACAAAAAGTCTAAACACTCAAGCAATGCCCTGGCCTATAGCAACTAGCCAGAGCACCATAGATTCCGTACATATATTTTGCAGCCATATAGGGATTTTAAACAAGTCTTCTTTAAAGGGGTGGTTGATTATGATTTCACTTTTTTAACTTTATAGAGTGTAATGTTGCTGTTTGAGCATAAACAACATCTGCAAAGTTACGCAAAAGCAAAAAAAAAATATGTTAAAGCAAAGGGAGATATTTTCAATATAAATCACTTTTTAAGGACTACAACAAACGGCTGGTAGGGACTAGAATGAGCTTATTCGCGGGTTAGTGACATCACTAACCCTAAAATGTGCATAAACCCCGCCCCCGGGAACACAATTTATAGATAATCATGACAAAATATGCTATTCAATGACTAAAAGATAGTTAACTCCTCAACAGCAACATAAATTCATCAACTAACCATTCAGAAATGTCCTGTTACAGTCTACATGTAGTCACTTCTTCTTGAGTCTCTCCATCTTTGTCCGACTCCGTTTGAACATAAAAGACTAAAAGTTTTTGTTCAATTTTCAGTGCGTGTCTGTGTGAGGTAATCAAAGATTCTAACACACACAAGCTCTTGAAGCTCCGCCCTCTGTTTGCCGAAGCAGCTCATTTGCATTTAAAGGGACACACAAAAACGGTGTTTGCTCACACTTAAAAAGTGACAATTTTAAAGGTGCTCTAAGCGATTTCAAGCATTGTTTAGGCCAAAACGTTTTGTGTCACATACAGCAAACATCTCCTCACTATCCGCTAGCTGCCTGTCCCCTGAACACACTGTAAAAAAAACGCAGTCTCTGTAAAACTTCACATACACACTCTGGAGACATACTTATTTTACATTTTGTGAAAAGGGCATTATAGGACCCCTTTATAGAGCCCTGAACCGAGCCAGCCAGCTTCGAAATAGATCGCAGTATTAAAAAGCTTTGAAGCAAAAAAGTATATATATTTTTCCTCATTTTTGTTTAATATTATGTGTTCTAATTGTTAATAGTTACCAAAATAATAGATATGAGAGAACTAAAAAGAAAGAAAAGATCAAACCAACAAATCACAAAACAAACACGATGACACAAACTGCTTAACTTCACAGGGAAACACAATCTCACAAGCCATCAATCCCCATCGACCAATGAAACGCTTCGACACCAGCCAGCTGTTTCCTGTTCCTGCAGGAGGTACAGTGCGGTACCAGCCGCATTCCATCCACACAAATGTGAAAACGGTTTCAATAAATCACGTCAACTTCATTGGAGTTAAATTCCTCCTGTGCCCTCCTGACCAGAGCGATGATATAATCACAGTATCTCTAGAGAGACAGACGCGGGGAGATGAAGGACGCTATACTGAGGGCTTTGTGGGAGGAAGTGGTGCCCACTTGATTCAACTGAAGGGAGACACAAGCAACGGATGGGAAAATGTGGAGAACATCAAACACGTTTCTGTATTTTTACTCCCACAGCCAATTAAAAACAAGGGTAGGAGGATGAAAGGCAGAGAGAATAAGATTGTGTTCGTGATGTGATGCGTATGTCTTGATTGGAGAGATTGAAATAGATTTTGTGTCTCTCGATTGCTGTGGACTGCAGACCAGTGACAAACTGATGTTCAATGACATGAAAAACATTACACTGATGTATAAAGCGTCTCTATTCGTGTATGATTTACAGAACTTGTTTACCATAATGATTATTACTTGTCACCACCACTTTATGAAATTGCTCATGATGGACTGTATATCATAAACAGAAATTTTTCATACACAGTATAGCTATTATGATGAGTTGATTTGGAGTTAAAATATAAAGACCATCTGCTGAATAATTTACTGTTAGGATGAGAATAGACCAATGGCCTGCAACATCCGACTGAGGGAGATGAAGAAGGGATGAAGATATCAAACTGAATTAAGTCATTTGTTCATTTGAACTTTTAAACTGTTCAACTAGAATGACTCCTGAAGAAATGCTCCTGTCGATATATGCAATAAATTACAATTAGGCCTATTTGATTTGAAATTAGTCAGCATATCATGTTATTCATTTTGTAATCATTTGACAGATTTTTTTGTATAATGCAAATGTAATTTTAAATACTTTATTATTAACATATTCTATTAACACTTTACAATAAGGTTGTAAATAATATTTCTAAATCATATATTAACTTTAGTTCATATTCATTTTATCATTTACTAATACATTATTAAAATCAACGTTGTATCTGTTGGGCCTATTAACTAACGTTAACAAAGATGAAAAAAGCTTTCACATAATTGCTAAATGTTAGTAAATGCATTAACTAATAGAATATTATTGTGAAGTGTTACCACATTTTTCAATCAGTTTTTTTTTTTCTCTCATCAGAAATGTATATATCAGGGGTTCTCAAAGTCTATATTCAATGGTCCAAATCAGAATTTTTTGTGAATGTCAAAGGTCCGAAACTGTTGGGGGGTTGGGGGGGGGGGGGGGGGGGGGTGTGTCTAGTGACATGCCCCCACGGAAGAAAATTTTAAAAAATAACCCCTGAAATTCATACGTTTTATAGCACATTATAAATGCAACTTATTAGGCAAAGTTGCATTATATATTTTTTTATATTTTTATAAGTTGCACAAAAATTTGTAAAGGAAAGTAGGCTCAATCTATATACAAGACTTAACCACTCAGATATATAAAGGCTATCATGATCATTTTGCCAAAAATGAACCATGTATTTGTTTAGTTCATAATACGTTTTATTTTTAACTTAAACAAATACGTATTATACGGAGCGGTTGGCAACCCATGATGAGGCACATTTGCGCACACACGTAAGGTCGCTCTCTCCCTCTCTGCCGGTTTGGAGCTCGCGAGCTCTAGATTGCAGGAGATTTGAACTAATCTGCGGGCATTAGGGAGCCGCTATCAATATGCGGGAGACTCCTGGAACTTCCGGGAGACTTGGGATATCTGTGAACGCATACCTCTCTGTCCAATCATCTTTGAAAACTCTATTTTCTTCATCAACTTTTCTTTTCCTGGACAATGACATCCTCCACACCCATTCAAACGCTTACTGCGGTGAAGTGTCGCGTACTCGCGTTGCGCCCCTTTTTTTAGTCTATGGTTGCGCCTGATTACGTCAAAAGTCATACGCTTACTGGATGTCATGGCAACTAAATCACGGAGGAAAACATTAAATATCTCGCCTTCGTTTTAATTTCGGACCATCTCAAAAAATAAACAAATGATTTTAACATGCGTTTATCAAAGTAGGAAATCCACACTTTTAATCCCTTACACACAATTAGCTAGTGCTCTTGAAATACGAAATGGAGGCGGGTCCGGATTGAATTCCCTCCGGGTCCGGATCCGGACCGGAGTCCGGACTTTGAGAAGTACTGGTATATATGCTATTAACACTTTCCCGCCATTGACAAATGTTATACACTAGGGGGCGCTATTAGGCATCTTCTGAAAGAGTACATCAATCAAAACACAGGCATAGAAGCAGCAGAAACAAGCAATATCATAATCATATGCATATGTAAAATCACACGATCATCAACATTAAACAGCATATGGATGGTTTCGACCGAGGACGAGCTACAGGACTGTAAAGCATTAGGGGAGTTGGTGGACTCGATCAATTCTTCTATGTTTTGACCATTGTTCTGAATCCCATCCAGTCTTTGTCAAAAACAGGATTTCCTTTTCGAAATATTGATTTTTTTTATGAAACTTACCCACATTCAAGTGTTGATAAAAAGGAATGCATGAATCTAGAATCAAACATTTTTGTTGGTGTTGTTTAAAAGCAGAGGGTATGTTCTTTCTTTTGATATATTGCATATTCAGATATTCATACAACCAAATATTCTGGTGGCCATAAAAAATGATGGTGGTGGCCTTTTTCAAAAATGCTGATGGGGAAAAAGTTAATTTTATTAATTAATCATCAGTGTATCATGTTATTAACTTTTCAGTCAATAAACAGATAAATTATACAGAACACCCATGCAAATATAGACACACAACAAGCATACACGCAATAAGATAACTGTTAATGTATGTGTAGCACGATTTCTAAATCACTTGTAAAGTTATTTAATGAGTAAATTAGACTTGGAATAAATGAAAAATAGATGAAGAGAGAGAGATCTAGTTTGTAATGAGGCCTGAAGTTTGGGTTTGAGCAGCACTACCATCAATGTTTAGAGTCTGATGAAACATTGCTGTAATTGGAAAACTGAGCCTTGACTCATTTTGTGGTTGTGTGTGTGTGTGTGTGTGTGTGTGTGTGTGTGTGTGTGTGTGTGTGTGTGTGTGTGTGTGTGTGTGTGTGTGTGTGTGTGTGTGTGTGTGTGTGTGTGTGTGTGTGTGTGTGTGTGTGTGTGTGTGTGTGTGTGTGTGTGTGTGTGTGTGTGTGTGTGTGTGTGTGTAGAGATAGAGAGAGAGCTCTGATTCTGTCCATCAGACTTCAGCTTTTTTTCAGAATTCTATTCTAATAAGAAAGTTCAAAAGAACAGCATTTTTTATACAGAATTAGAATGTTCTGTAACATTATAAATGTCTTTACCGTCACTTCAGATCAATTTAAAGGGTCATGAGACCCTAAACTATATTTTCTTGTAGATTTTAACAGTTATGCATGTCACACTTCATAGAAGAATATACCTTCCGCATCAAACAGTGAGATCCCATATACAGTAAGTGAGAGATGCATTAATGGATCAAAAATTTGTGTTTGTTTTCACTTTGTGAGAGTTTCTGCATTGCATAATTTGTCTTCCATAGATCCTGAGTCTTCGACACAATGTGATTAATCCACACTGAGTGTAACCAGTCTTTACAGCCCATAACCATCAAAAAAAAAAAAACAGAAAATAAGCCTCATAAGTTATTAAAGATGCAACAATGTGCAGTGCGTTTCAAACAGCTGTGCTTTTATTTGTGATTTAAATTGAAGCTGTCACAGGATATGTATTTGTGTTCATTTATGGTGAGCTAACAAAACCATGTATAATGTATGTTCGTTTTGCTGCGTGTAATGGTGAATTGCAGCGTGAGTTTGTGGGAAGCTTTGATGCTTCCAAATAAAATGGTCTTAATCAGAAGCCGTTGTTGTGTTGTCTCCCCTCTTCCCCCTCCACGCCCACTTTTGTAAAATTTATAAAAAATGTGGTGAGAAATAACTGGTGCTTAAATGGGGTTTCATGACCCTTTAACGCATCCTTGCTGAACAAAAGTTTGCTTTTCACACCATTGAAAATTAAGCTTTTAATGTTGTTCATATGTCTCTGTGGTGTTTTTAATATGCTTTAAGGCAAACCATGTGCATATTCATAAGTCAAAAAAATTGCTGAGTATTTTCTCCTAAAACCTGCTGTGAACCAAAGACACATTAAAAATGCGGTTTGAAATCGCTGGTGTTTCTGACATCACAAACTACCTTGTAACGAATCACGTCAACATGTGATCATCAACGAGTGGATCTCTGAGCTGGTGTGAGTGAGTGGAGGCGGGGCTAATCTGCATTCATAGAACCACGTATACTAAATTAGGCAAGAGTGTAGAGTTACATTCCAGCTATTTTAAGGCATGAAGAATTTTTTTTCCAAGGAAAAAATATTTAAATATGTAATTTTGGTAATCAAAGATGAGTTTTAAGGGATACAATTATTGACTACAAGGGGACTTTACATAATGGCTAATCATAAGTAGCTAGCCTATGGCTATCCAGTCATCTGTGCAGACTACGTGACATCCGCAAAAAAAAAAAAAAAAAAGAAGAAGGTTACAAAGATTACAATCTAGCTAGTGAGCTCCAAAACAATGATAACATTTGTGTTTAGAAGATATATGCATTCAAAACTTTCTCTGTACCACCAATTTTCAGTCCAATTAAATGCTCTCTAGAATCGGAAGTATTTTAAAGCACTATGGAGGAGATGAAACATTTCAAACATTTAGACAGACTCAACATCATAAACGGCACTGATTTGAATGGAGAAGAGGCATCTGTAACATACAACATGTTACAAAGACATTACAAGCTGTTCAAGCTACGCATCATAAGCATTACTGCAAATCAAGCCAATTCACTGGGACTTTAGACAGTAAAAAAGGAGTCAATTTTGATTTTTGATGTTGACGGTCAGTTCATGGATTAAATGGTGTTGCATGAACTATGTTCTCCTGACTATTAAGAGTTCTTCATTGAGATCACCGTATATGCATACGTATAATGCGTAAGAGCATGCGATAGAAAAGCATTTGGCTTATTTATATCACAGTGAAACATACTTTTACACAGAGAGGAAGTCCAGTTTAACGAGAAGCCTCTCCACTGGTATAAAGTAGTTTTACTGCTTTGGAGAGCATTTCATCTACTTTGATATTGTGTTTATACTGAGAGTTCTTGAGTGAAAGCACTTGGTGCTGCATATGATGAATGACAGCATGCGTTATATCCCACTGAATAATTTTTCACTCGGAAATATGTTACATTATAGAAATTAAATGCGCTGTGAATGTCGTTTTGTGTTGTCATTAACCTGCAGTAGGTGACAAAAATGTTTGGAACTGACTGTTAAAGGCAAACCAAATCTTCATGACAGACAGATATTTCTGCATAAATAAGGTCTTGGTTTAATGCTTCTAAAAGTTTCCCAAACTCACATTATTAATTGTGGTCGTGTCGAGATGCTCAAACAAATAAAGCATGAACATTTTGCAAATGGGGTCAGTGTTACACTTTTCAGGGAAATACACGTACAAATGAATGTATCGGCATTATATCAGTAATAATGAAACAAATTGGTTACACTTTACTTAAAGTCTTTGGGCCCTATTTTAACGATCTAGGTGCATGGTCTAAAGCTCACGGCACAGGTGCACTTAGGTTTTGTCCGAATCCACTTTTGCTAGTTTAACAGCGGGAAAAATGATCGGAGTGAAATTATCCACAGCCAAAAGTTTGGTTTCTGTAGGAATTTTTAATGTTTTTTAAAAAAAGTCTCTTATCTTTAAATGTACACTGTGTAGTTTAAGTATTCTATTTGCTTTATTCATAAATATACTTCATTGGTGTAAAATTACTTCTGCCAATGATCTGACTTATCTTCATAAGCAAAAAATGTCTTATCTTTAATTACATGGGACGGGTAAGTCCATGGAGGCTTCCATGTCGTTCCGCCATCTTGAAAAACTATAATAGCAGAGAGGGACAAAAAGCACTAGCCTACCTAGCCAGCTGAAATCAGCTGAAATGGACAAGGAGATCAGTGAGAGGCGCTTGTCACTGTCCCGGCAAAATTAAAAGGCTGCACTGCACGGTACTTCATAATGCCGGATCATACTTATGCCGAGCCACAGGAGAAGGAATCCTCGTCGCCAAAAAACCAAAAACAATTATTTAAAAGGAAACGTGACCTGTGAATTAAAAAAACAAGGGTAAATACCGGGATAGCTTTTCCCAGGTGGAGAGAGCTAGAAACACTTTGAAAGGGACGCTGAAGTCCTGCTTTCTTCTCGACAGGTAAGTCAATGTTACGGTCTAAATTACAAGCTTTTTTTCATTGCTTGATTGTGTAATTCATTAGGCAGAATAACAGTAGAACATGTATAGTTAAACTCGACGAAGTGCTATTGGAAGACATGTTGTCATAGCTTCTTGGTACATAACGGCTACCGTAGCGAGTCGCTAGAGAGCACTATTCATTTGAATTTTACCGCTAGATGGGAGAAATTCCTACACAGTGTACCTTTAAGATGGCTGCATTTATTTCATCATTAGTCCAGTCTTCAGTGTCACGTGACCATTCTGAAATCATTCTAGTATGTAAATATATGCAATATTTGGTGCTCCAAACATTTCTTATTAGTTGAAAACTTTTTATTCAGGATTATTTGTTCAGAAATATTAAATGGGTCCTGGTCCTGACATAAGAAATCTAATTGGCCTTGATCTTTTGACATATAAAATATCGTACTCGGTTACTAACGTAACCTCGGTTCTCTCTAGAGAGGGAACGAGTACTGCGTAATATCTTACGCTATGGGGGAATACTCTTTTCCTCGAGATATTGAAGCCAAAAATTATCCTTAATTTTTAAATATGCAAAACGCTTTGCAGCAGCAAGCAGACAAGGGCGAGACAGCTCGCGTGCCCATTGGCTGCCTTGCTGGAAAAGCTGCAGCCTATCGAGTGAGGCACTGCGTGACGTAATGACCAATGGGGACGCTTCGCGCCCATTTCGTCATGTCCCGCCAGTAGAGGCGTGGTCTCGCCCTATAAATACCCCCTCGATAGCTGTATTTCCTCTGATTTTTCAACGCCGAAGCGAACCAGAGCGTATTCCAAGCACGGCAAGATACGCAGTACTCGTTCCCTCTCTAGAGAGAACCGAGGTTATGTTAGTAACCGAGTACGTTCTCTTACGAGAGTATCTCTCGTACTGCATAATATCTTACGCTATGGGGAACACCATGCAACACGCCGTGCGGACAGGGATCCAACACCAGAGTCCCGGGGCCAAGCCCGGGGCGCATCTAGTGCACAATCACCACAACTCACACAGAGTAGAGGAGGAGAGGCTAGAAGCATCACTCCTTCATAAAAGTCCCGTAGGGGTAACAGACCCGTAGGGGTACACATAAGCCTCATGGCGGCCGATAAGCCCGAAGTTCAGACCGCCAGAAGCTTATCTTGTAAGGCGGGCACCTCCAGGTTATAGTACTTGATAAATGTAGACGGCGAGGCCCAGCCCGCAGCCGTACAGATATCCTGCAGGGAGACCCCGCTATACCATGCCCACGACGAGGCCACGCCTCTCGTGGAGTGCGCTTTGACACCCAATGGGCACTGCAGGCCCTTGGAAGTGTAAGCCAGCGCTATGGCATCCACTATCCATCTGGATAGGCTCTGTTTTGAAGCGGCAAGTCCCTTAGAACGGCCGCCAAACAACACGCAAAGCTGCTCGGTCTGTCTGAACCCAGCCGAGCGGGACACATAAGCCCTTAACGCCCTGACAGGGCAAAGGAGACTCGCGTCCCTCTCCTCATTGAGAACCGGAAGGGCAGACAGGGAATTACGTGGGCCCTAAACGGTGTATTGAGGGATTTCGGCACGTAGCCGTGCCTCGGTTTGAGTACGACCTTTGAGTCGTTAGGCCCAAACTCCAGACATGACGCGCTTACAGAAAGCGCCTGTAAGTCCCCTACACGCTTCACTGAAGCGAGAGCCAATAGAAACACCGTCTTAAGGGACAGGTGCTTCATGTCCGACAGCTGGATCGGCTCAAACGGGGCGCCTTTCATGGCCTCCAAGACCGTGGAAAGGTCCCAAGCCGGGACTGAAGGGGGCCTGGGAGGGTTTAACCTCCGAGCTCCTCGTAGGAAACGCACGACTAAGTCGTTTTTCCCCAGTGACTGGCCAGACACCGGTTTAGCAAACGTTGCTATGGCGGCCACATAAACTTTGAGCGTGGATGGGGTCCTACCCTTATCCATCAGCTCCTGAAGGAAGGCAAGCACTTCCTTAACCCCGCAGTCCACAGGTGAAAAGCCACGGGCTCGACACCAAGTAGAGAACACCGACCATTTCGAGGCATAGAGCCGTCTGGTAGACGGAGCTCTAGCCTGCGCGATCGTGTTTAGCACTCCTTCCGGGAGGCTAGCGGGTACCCGTTGATGGCCCATGCGTACAGGGACCCCAGATCCGGGCGAGGATGCCAAATCGAGCCCTCCGCCTGAGAGAGGAGATCTTTCCTCAATGGTACAGGCCACGGGGCAGTGCTGGTCAGCTGCATCAGGACAGGAAACCAAGCCTGGTTCATCCAGAGCGGAGCTATGAGCAGCACTGGGCATCCCTCCCTCCTGATTCGCTCCAACACCTGAGGCAGGAGTGAGACAGGGGGAAAAGCATATAGGGGGCGGCGGGGCCAAACACGGGCCAGCGCCTCCCGGCATTTCGAGAAGAATCTCGGGCAGTGAGCGTTTTCTTGGGACGCGAACAGGTCCACCTGCGCCTTGCTAAACGTTTCCCACAGCAGCTGGATCGTCTGCGGGTGCAGAGACCATTGTCCTGCTGGGACGTTGTTTCTGGACAGCCTGTCTGGCCCCACATTTAGGTGACCAGGCACATGCGCCGCTCTCAGCGAGAGCAGGTTGTGCTGAGCCCAGACCAGGAGGCGTCCCGTCAGCCTGTAAAGGTTTCGGGACCTGACGCCGCCCTGGCGATTTATGTACGCCACCACTGACATGTTGTCCGACCGGACCAATACGTGGTGGCCTGTTATCTGGGGACAGAAGCGCCGTAGCGCTTTGTCGACTGCTATTAATTCCAAGCAGTTTATGTGCAGGAGCTTCTCCCGTACTGACCATAGGCCAGCTAGCGGTCTGCCCTCGAGCAGCGCTCCCTGCCCGAAGTGGAGGCGTCCGCAGACACCACCTTCACACTCGAAGGGATCCCCAGACTCACACCTGACTGATACCAGTCGGTTGCTTTCCATGGTTTCAGAGCCGAAATGCACTGAAGGTCGACCCTGAGGCGAAATAGACCTGCGGTCCACGCCCTTGGGGGAACTCGTGCTTTTAGCCATAGCTGCAGTGGGCGCATGCGGAGCAGGCCCAACTGGAGTACGGAGGCTGCTGAGGCCATCAGACCCAGCATTTTCTGAAACCTTCTGAGCGGGACTATAGAGCCGTGGCGGAAGGATCTCGCGACGTGCTGAATATTCAATCCGCGCTCCGGTGACAGGCGTGCTGTCATGGATAGCGAGTTTAACACTGTTCCCAGAAAGGAAATTCTCCGACTGGGGAGCAGTGAGCTTTTCGCCCAATTGACTGTAAGGCCCAGCTCCTCGAGGTGCTCGAGTAATGCGGCCCTGTGTTCTATGAGCTCCGTTCGTGAACGAGCTAGAATCAGCCAATCGTCCAAGTAGTTCCCCGAAGTCTCAGGGGGGCGAGGGCCGCGTCCATGCACTACGTGAACGTACGGGGTGCTATGGACAGGCCGAACGGCAGGACTGTGTATTGATATGCCTGGCCCTCGAAGGCGAATCTCAAGAATCGCCTGTGATGGGACGCTATTTGTATTTGAAAATAGGCACCTTTCAGATCTATTGACATGAACCAGTCTCCTTGGCGCACTTGCGCGAGGATTTTCCTGGCCGTAAGCATTCTGAACTGGCGCTTCACGAGCGTTCTGTTCAGCAGTCGCAGATCTAGAATGGGTCTGAGCCCACCATCTTTTTTTCGGTACCAGAAAATATCTGCTGTATAAGCCCCCTTCGCCCTGAGATAGAGGTTCTATAGCCCCTTTTCTCAGTAGTTTCGCTATCTCGGCTCGAAGTAGATGAAACACTTCGCTTTACACCGTAGTTTCGACTCGCGCCGTATAACGGCGGGGGCGTCGAGTGAACTGTAGCGAACAGCCTCTCGTTATAGTGTTCAACACCCATTCTGATACCCCGGGAAGCCTTGACCACGCATCTGCGTGAAGAGCTAGGGGTAGAATGAAATCTGGGCTCTGGCCGCGGCAGGACGGCGGCTCGAGAGCCCCTGTGTACTGGGAACACAACACCGTGTTTACAGCGTTCGAGGCGGGGGGCGCGCTGATCACAGCGGGCAGCCTGGCCGCGCTCAGCTTCTCTATGGCGGGACGCGCAGAGAAAGCGAGCGGGGCGAATCCCGTGGGATTCGGCGCGTGTGAGGGAATGTGGGCACATTTACTAAATGCGGGCACATTTACTACACTGAGAATACTGTCAGCTCGCGCTGACTAAATCACTGCTGTGTTTACAGCGTGCGAGGCGCGCGCTGATCACAGCTGGCAGCCTGGCCGCGCTCAGCTTCTCTATGGCGGGACGCGCAGAGAAAGCGAGCGGGGCGAATCCCGTGGGATTCGGCGCGTGTGAGGGAATGTGGGCACATTTACTAAATGCGGGCACATTTACTACACTGAGAATACTGTCAACTCGCGCCGACTAAATCACTGCTGTGTTTACAGCGTGCGAGGTGCGCGCTGATCACAGCTGGCAGCCTGGCCGCGCTCAGCTTCTCTGTGACGGGTTGTGCAGAGAAAACGAGCGGGGGCGAATCCTGTGAGATTCGGAGTGTCTGTGAGAAATGCGGGCGCGAGACAGCGGGCACATTTTCTGCACGGGGAACACTCGGCTCGCGCCGACTGAATCAACGCTGTGTTCACAGCGTGCGAGGCGCGCGCTAATCACAGCGGACAGCCTGCCCGCGCTCAGCTTCTCTGTGACGGGTTGTGCATAGAAAGCGAGCGGGGGTGAATCCCGTGGGATTCGGCGTGTCAGTGAGGAAATGCGGGACAGCGGGCACATTTACTGCACTGAGAACACTGTCGGCTCGCGCCGACTAAATGTGTGTTAGTTTCGTTTTTACAGAAACCAAGGGACACGCATCGTGTAGTGTAAGCGGGCATTGTATGGGCGCGTTCACTACATTTTCTGCACAACCAACATGAGTTGGTTTTATTTGTGCTAGCCCTGCACCGTGGCGGGCTGTGTCTGGGTGGGAATGGGCACTGGGACGTGGGCATTCTTACAACACTCGTAACACCATCGGCCGTGGCCGGAACACCAGAAAATGCACTCTTTATTGGATTTATCTGGGTAGCCATAGAAACGGCTTTTGTGCGCAGGCAAGCGGGCTGAGACACCGTCACAACGCATGGGACTGAACGAGCGAGAAGTTTTGGTGGAAATCCGGCCGCAGCGGGATCTGAACACCATCACTTTCCTAGAGAGACTAGGAAGGCCTTGAGACCTCGGGCTTTACCTCAATCCTCGGCCGGGGCCCGCGCTGAGGGGGGCGGCGTCCAGCAGAGCGAGAGCGCGGTGTTTGATCTCGGGCCTGGCGGCGCTGCTAGTTAGCCGAAACGACGGCCTTTGTGCGCAGGCAAGCGGGCTGTGGAACCAGCTTGCTCACTGCGAAATACACTGGAACAGTCACATTGCTTGGAACTGAACGAGCGAGAAGTTTTGGTGGAAATCCGGCCGCAGCGGGAACTGAACACCATCGCTTTCCTAGAGAGACTAGGAAGGCCTTGAGACCTCGGGCTTTATCTCAATCCTCGGCCGGGGCCCGCGCTGAGGGGGGCGGCGTCCAGCAGAGCGAGAACGTCGAGGAACACGGAGCGCTCAGCTTCTGTCATCTCGGATAGCGTTAGCCACAAATGTATCTCACCATTCAGGGGGGGAAAGGCGCGGGTCTCGACTGTGACGGAGCTTCGTCTTTCCCGAGAAAGCGTCCGTCCAGCCTTTTGCGCGTTAGTTGCGCGAGCGCCTTTCAGTCGAGGCCGATGTAATCCACGGCTTGAGAGAGCGGACGCATCGGCTCAGTTTCAATGCCGTCTCCGGTAAGTTCGTCGAGCTCAAGTGCGGACGCGGCGGCAGACGGCGGCCGCTGTCCGTCTGGGAGCGACTCGAGCGAAGTCGGCGAAGCTGGCGGGCGAACCGGCGAGCTTTGGCGGGCTGGAAATAGCTCGGGCGCGCGCTGGGCGCGGCGCTTCTTGCGGCGCGGCATCACGGCGGGCTGGGATGCGGGCTCGGAGAACGAAGCTAGGCGAGTCCGCAGAGTCACCATAGGCAAGCGTTCACAATGATGGCATCCGCCGTCAGCGAGCGCGGTGGCCGCGTGATCCTCACCCAGGCAGGACACGCAGATGACGTGGCGGTCCTCGTCGCTGAGTGGGGCTCGGCAAGAACCACAGGAAGGCATCTTTAAAAAGACGCAGCTCTTTTAGAACAGTAGAAATGGGTGTTGTGTCACGTAAGCAAACACACACACTTAGCAGAGTAAAGGATATAGTACGCCGGAAAGCGCAGCAGGTACGGCGGTTGAAGGCGGCTGGGCCAGCGACTTCAGAAGATGGCACGTCCCGCTGATAAGGCTACAAGTCAACGGCGCGGCTTCTCACTCTGGATCCAGCGATGCGTGAGCTTCGCGTGAAGAGTAGAAAAATCAGAGGAAATACAGCTATAGAGGGGGTATTTATAGGGCGAGACCACGCCTCTACTGGCGGGACATGACGAAATGGGCGCGAAGCGTCCCCATTCGTCATTACGTCACGCAGTGCCTCACTCGATAGGCTGCAGCTTTTCCAGCAAGGCAGCCAATGGGCGCGCGAGCTGTCTCGCCCTTGTCTGCTTGCTGCTGCAAAGCGTTTTGCATTTTTAAAAATTAAGGATAATTTTTGGCTTCAATATCTCGAGGAAAAGAGTATTCCCCCATAGCGTAAGATATTACGCAGTACGAGGGATACTCTCGTAAGAGAACTTTGTACCATAAAAACATCATACAAAGTTTCATAGCTTAAAACGTCCTTCTTGTCATAAACAAAGCATTTATTTGATTAATCTCAGAAAACATGTATACATACATATATATATATATATATATATATTGTTTTGTTTTTACTTATATATATATATATATATTTATATACCTTAATTTAGAGTGTGATTGTACATGCATTTATCAAATGTCATTAAAATGAATTATTCTATTCTCAAATTTCATCTGTTTTATTAAAATAGGCCAAGTCCTACATTATTGGCCTCTGGCAGTTATGTTAAATTCAAACTGCAACATGTTTTTAATGATTATTGACAGGGACACTTCATACATTGTGCATACCAAATGTTGCACAGATTTAGCAAAAGTAGATTAAAAAATAAAATAAACATACATAAAACAAATCATTCAAAAGAATTCCCAGGCAAATGCATGAGGGTATGTGTGATTTTTACAGCCAAAGAATCGGCAATTTCTTGAACCTCTAATAATCTGACAAAATCAGCAGGGTCTCTAACACTTTGTGTCTGGACTTTGAAAGAGGAAGTGAAACGTGAAATTTTAAAGAAGAAACACTGAACTAATATTTTCACCCATCATAGCACACCCATCAGCTATTTTAGATTTTTTTTTAAGATTATGTATGATTTATGAGGATGTTTCCTTATGGGGTCCAAAAAAAAATTCCCCAAAAGTTCAAAACGTACTAGTATTACTATACTTGTGGGGACATTTGGTCCCCAATAACATAGAGAACAACTGTATCCTACACACACACAACAGCTTCTAAACTGTGAAAAATCACAGTAATATATATATAAACATAATAGAAACAATGAGTTTGCTTTAAATGGCTGTTGATCAGCGAGCAGACAGGTGGCTTGCGGCCCGGAAAAGCAGATCTATTCCCACGAGGGCAAAATTCCACACAATGAAGAAAGCGCTTCCGAATTGAGCTATCAGGTTACTCGTGCAAGAACCTTGTGTATTCAGAACCCAAGGACCTCTGCCAGTCACAGAGCACACAACGACAGACAAAGGGAAAATTCAGCCCTCAAGAAATGATAATATGACACAGATGTGGGCAAAAGCAAACCTTATTTGCTATTAAAAAAAATCAGTTGGATAACGCTGCCCCCAGAATGTGGTTTGTAACGTAAACCGCGGAAATTCTGATCTTAAGCGCTTGACAATAACCAGACAAACAGAAAGACAAAAGCACAAAAGCAGCACTATAGAGGATACCAGAACTGACATATGAGTACGTCTAGTCTGAGAAACATTTTCCAACAGTTCAAATCAGTTCAATTCTATTCCATTAAACTCAATTTATCTCAACTCTCTCTCTCTCAATTCTATTCCATTAAACTCAATTTATCTCAACTCTCTCTCTCTCAATTCTATTCCATTAAACTCAATTTATCTCAACTCTCTCTCTCTCAATTCTATTCCATTGAACTCAATTTCTATCAACTCTCTCTCTCAATTCTATTCCATTAAACTCAATTTATCGCAACTCTCTCTCTCTCAATTATATTCCATTAAACTCAATTTCTCAACTCTCTCTCTCTCTCTCAATTCTATTCCATTAAACTCAATTTCTCTCAACTCTCTCTCTCAATTCTATTCCATTAAACTCAATTTCTCTCAACTCTCTCTCTCTCAATTCTATTCCATTAAACTCAATTTCTCTCAACTCTCTCTCTCTCTCTCTCTCTCTCTCTCTCTCTCTCTCTCTCTCTCTCTCTCTCTCTCTCTCTCTCTCTCTCTCTCTCTCTTTCTCAATTCTATTCCATTAAACTCCATTTTTCTCAACTCTCTCTCTCTCTCTCTCTCTCTCCTCTCTCTCTCTCTCTCTCTCTCTCTCTCTCTCTCTCTCTCTCTCTCTCTCTCTCTCTCTCAATTCTATTCCATTAAACTCCATTTCTCTCAACTAGTCTATTCCATTAAACTCAATTTCTCTCAACTCTCTCTGTCTCAATTCTATTCCATTAAACTCAATTTCTCTCAACTCTCTCTCTCTCAATTCTATTCCATTAAACTCAATTTATCTCAACTCTCTCTCTCTCTCAATTCTATTCCATTAAACTCCATTTTTCTCAACACTCTCTCTCTCTCTCTCTCTCTCTCTCTCTCCTCTCTCTCTCTCTCTCTCTCTCTCTCTCTCTCTCTCTCTCTCTCTCTCTCTCTCTCTCTCTCTCAATTCTATTCCATTAAACTCCATTTCTCTCAACTAGTCTATTCCGTTAAACTCAATTTCTCTCAACTGGTCTATTTCTCTCAACTTATCTATTCCATTAAACTCAATTTCTCTCAACTAGTATATTTCTCTCAACTAGTCTATTCCATTAAACTAAATTTCTCTCAACTAGTCTATTTCTCTCAACTAGTCTATTCCGTTAAACTCAATTTCTCTCAACTAGTCTATTTCTCTCAACTAATCTATTCCATTAAACTCAATTTCTCTCAACTAGTCTATTTCTCTCAACTAGTCTATTCCATTAAACTCAATTTCTCTCAACTCTCTCTCTCTCAATTATATTCCATTAAACTCCATTTCTCTCAACTTTTCTATTCCATTAAACTCAATTTCTCTCAACTAGTCTATTTCTCTCAACTAGTCTATTCCATTAAACTAAATTTCTCTCAACTAGTCTATTTCTCTCAACTAGTCTATTCCGTTAAACTCAATTTCTCTCAACTAGTCTATTTCTCTCAACTAATCTATTCCATTAAACTCAATTTCTCTCAACTAGTCTATTTCTCTCAACTAGTCTATTCCATTAAACTCAATTTCTCTCAACTCTCTCTCTCTCAATTATATTCCATTAAACTCCATTTCTCTCAACTTTTCTATTCCATTAAACTCAATTTCTCTCAACTCTCTCTCTCTCAATTATATTCCATTAAACTCCATTTCTCTCAACTTTTCTATTCCATTAAACTCAATTTCTCTCAACTAGTATATTTCTCTCAACTAGTCTATTCCATTAAACTAAATTTCTCTCAACTAGTCTATTTCTCTCAACTAGTCTATTCCGTTAAACTCAATTTCTCTCAACTAGTCTATTTCTCTCAACTAATCTATTCCATTAAACTCAATTTCTCTCAACTAGTCTATTTCTCTCAACTAGTCTATTCCATTAAACTCAATTTCTCTCAACTCTCTCTCTCTCAATTATATTCCATTAAACTCCATTTCTCTCAACTTTTCTATTCCATTAAACTCAATTTCTCTCAACTAGTCTATTTCTCTCAACTAGTCTATTCCATTAAACTCAATTTCTCTCAACTCTCTCTCTCAATTCTATTCCATTAAACTCAATTTATCTCAACTCTCTCTCTCTCAATTCTATTCCATTAAACTCAATTTCTCTCAACTCTCTCTCAATTCTATTCCATTGAACTCAATTTCTCTCAACTCTCTCTCTCAATTCTATTCCATTAAACTCAATTTATCGCAACTCTCTCTCTCTCAATTATATTCCATTAAACTCAATTTCTCAACTCTCTCTCTCTCTCTCAATTCTATTCCATTAAACTCAATTTCTCTCAACTCTCTCTCTCAATTGTATTCCATTAAACTCAATTTCTCTCAACTCTCTCTCTCTCAATTCTATTCCATTAAACTCAATTTCTCTCAACTCTCTCTCTCTCTCTCTCCTCTCTCTCTCTCTCTCTCTCTCCTCTCTCTCTCTCTCTCTCTCTCTTTCTCAATTCTATTCCATTAAACTCCATTTTTCTCAACTCTCTCTCTCTCTCTCTCTCTCTCTCTCTCTCTCTCTCTCTCTCTCTCTCTCTCTCTCCTCTCTCTCTCCTCTCCTCTCTCTCTCTCTCTCAATTCTATTCCATTAAACTCCATTTCTCTCAACTAGTCTATTCCATTAAACTCAATTTCTCTCAACTCTCTCTGTCTCAATTCTATTCCATTAAACTCAATTTCTCTCAACTCTCTCTCTCTCAATTCTATTCCATTAAACTCAATTTATCTCAACTCTCTCTCTCTCTCAATTCTATTCCATTAAACTCCATTTTTCTCAACTCTCTCTCTCTCTCTCTCTCTCTCTCTCTCTCTCTCTCAATTCTATTCCATTAAACTCCATTTCTCTCAACTAGTCTATTCCGTTAAACTCAATTTCTCTCAACTGGTCTATTTCTCTCAACTTATCTATTCCATTAAACTCAATTTCTCTCAACTAGTATATTTCTCTCAACTAGTCTATTCCATTAAACTAAATTTCTCTCAACTAGTCTATTTCTCTCAACTAGTCTATTCCGTTAAACTCAATTTCTCTCAACTAGTCTATTTCTCTCAACTAATCTATTCCATTAAACTCAATTTCTCTCAACTAGTCTATTTCTCTCAACTAGTCTATTCCATTAAACTCAATTTCTCTCAACCTCTCTCTCTCTCAATTATATTCCATTAAACTCCATTTCTCTCAACTTTTCTATTCCATTAAACTCAATTTCTCTCAACTAGTCTATTTCTCTCAACTAGTCTATTCCATTAAACTAAATTTCTCTCAACTAGTCTATTTCTCTCAACTAGTCTATTCCGTTAAACTCAATTTCTCTCAACTAGTCTATTTCTCTCAACTAATCTATTCCATTAAACTCAATTTCTCTCAACTAGTCTATTTCTCTCAACTAGTCTATTCCATTAAACTCAATTTCTCTCAACTCTCTCTCTCTCAATTATATTCCATTAAACTCCATTTCTCTCAACTTTTCTATTCCATTAAACTCAATTTCTCTCAACTCTCTCTCTCTCAATTATATTCCATTAAACTCCATTTCTCTCAACTTTTCTATTCCATTAAACTCAATTTCTCTCAACTAGTATATTTCTCTCAACTAGTCTATTCCATTAAACTAAATTTCTCTCAACTAGTCTATTTCTCTCAACTAGTCTATTCCGTTAAACTCAATTTCTCTCAACTAGTCTATTTCTCTCAACTAATCTATTCCATTAAACTCAATTTCTCTCAACTAGTCTATTTCTCTCAACTAGTCTATTCCATTAAACTCAATTTCTCTCAACTCTCTCTCTCTCAATTATATTCCATTAAACTCCATTTCTCTCAACTTTTCTATTCCATTAAACTCAATTTCTCTCAACTAGTCTATTTCTCTCAACTAGTCTATTCCATTAAACTCAATTTCTCTCAACTCTCTCTCTCAATTCTATTCCATTAAACTCAATTTATCTCAACTCTCTCTCTCTCAATTCTATTCCATTAAACTCAATTTCTCTCAACTCTCTCTCAATTCTATTCCATTGAACTCAATTTCTCTCAACTCTCTCTCTCAATTCTATTCCATTAAACTCAATTTATCGCAACTCTCTCTCTCTCAATTATATTCCATTAAACTCAATTTCTCAACTCTCTCTCTCTCTCTCAATTCTATTCCATTAAACTCAATTTCTCTCAACTCTCTCTCTCAATTGTATTCCATTAAACTCAATTTCTCTCAACTCTCTCTCTCTCAATTCTATTCCATTAAACTCAATTTATCTCAACTCTCTCTCTCTCTCCTCTCTCTCTCTCTCTCTCTCTCTCTCTCTCTCTCTCTCTCTCTCTTTCTCAATTCTATTCCATTAAACTCCATTTTTCTCAACTCTCTCTCTCTCTCTCTCCTCTCTCTCTCTCTCTCTCCTCTCTCTCTCTCTCTCTCTCTCTCTCTCTCAATTCTATTCCATTAAACTCCATTTCTCTCAACTAGTCTATTCCATTAAACTCAATTTCTCTCAACTCTCTCTGTCTCAATTCTATTCCATTAAACTCAATTTCTCTCAACTCTCTCTCTCTCAATTCTATTCCATTAAACTCAATTTATCTCAACTCTCTCTCTCTCTCAATTCTATTCCATTAAACTCCATTTTTCTCAACTCTCTCTCTCTCTCAATTCTATTCCATTAAACTCCATTTCTCTCAACTAGTCTATTCCGTTAAACTCAATTTCTCTCAACTGGTCTATTTCTCTCAACTAATCTATTCCATTAAACTCAATTTCTCTCAACTAGTATATTTCTCTCAACTAGTCTATTCCATTAAACTCAATTTCTCTCAACTAGTCTATTTCTCTCAACTAGTCTATTCCGTTAAACTCAATTTCTCTCAACTAGTCTATTTCTCTCAACTAATCTATTCCATTAAACTCAATTTCTCTCAACTAGTCTATTTCTCTCAACTAGTCTATTCCATTAAACTCAATTTCTCTCAACTCTCTCTCTCTCAATTATATTCCATTAAACTCCATTTCTCTCAACTATTCTATTCCATTAAACTCAATTTCTCTCAACTAGTCTATTTCTCTCAACTAGTCTATTCCATTAAACTCAATTTCTCTCAACTCTCTCTCTCAATTATATTCCATTAAACTCCATTTCTCTCAACTATTCGATTCCATTAAACTCAATTTCTCTCAACTCTCTCTCTCTAATAGGCTTACAGGGTAAGTGGGATCCAAGGGTTTGAGTTTGTTTCCTCTCTGGTGGTGAGCTTTACCTCCTCTCATCTTTTCGCAAGTTAATGAGGCTGGAAGACGCAGAAGAACAGCTCACGCTGCAGGATTCCCCAAAACAATCCCTAACAACTTAACATACATATACTGTTCACTAGGGATGGGTTGAAAATATCAATTCCTCAATTTTAATTGATGTTTATTTTGATGAACCTGATTGATTCTTAAATCCCAAGAATGATCTTTTTTTGGGTTTTTCCCCCCTGTTGAACAAACCATTACTAAACATTACCATCCAATAATCGCAACAAGCGAAAATTCAGCTTTCAAATGATCAAACAATTAATGTCCTTTTCACGCTCTTTAATGTGTGTGACATTACAACACATTCTGCTGAAACTCTGTGACACACTCTACTGAAACTATGTGACATTCTACTCTACGTGACACATTTTGCTGAAACTCTGTGATATTCGGCTGAAACTCTGTGACATTCTATTGAAATTCTATGTGAAATTCTAATGAAACGCTATGTGACACATTCCACTGAAACTCTACGCAACACTATACTGAAATTTTACAACATATACTCTAAAACTCTACATAACACATTCTGCTGAAACAATGTAAAAACTCTGTAATACATTCCACTGAAACTCTAACATACTATACAGAAATTCTACAACATATACTCTAAAACCTTACATAACATGTTTTACTGAAACTCTACATCACATCTTCTACTAAAACTGACACATTATACTAAAACTCTGTGAAACATTCCACTAAAACTCTAATTAAACCCTGCTTGCCACATTCTAGTGAAATTCTACAACATACTCTACAAAAATTCCAAAAGTGACACACTGTACTAAAACACTGCATCATACTATACTAAAACTGTACATGACACCATCTACTAAATCTATAACTCTATTAAATCTTTACGACTTTACTAAAATTCAATGACACCTTAATCAAACTCTGTACAACATCCATTGTAACTCTATCAGACCCTCTACTTAAACATTCTCTATTCAAATTCCCCACACTTAACATGATTATGTGCGTGAGGTTAGAGGTTTGGTGTGGAGAAGAATACCATTGTTCTGCACTAGATGGACACAGTTACTGTTTGTTATCTTGCTGTGTTGCTGAGCAGCTGCTTTAATTTATTTCAGCAACAGAACTGAGAATACACAGAGGAACAATTACAGACACACCACGCTCTGATCCCGGTCTGTCTGACTCTTCCACTCTGCCGAGGTGTGATGAGCGTCAAGCCGCATGAAATGTTGAGGGAAATGATAGGGAAGACCAGGAAAACAGCAGCCAGCAGAGAGAGCAGCACAGCAGGATTTAATAAGCTAAATCTGCATCAGTGTATCACACACACACACAGTGGTGCAGCAGAAGCTAATCCAAAGGTTGCAGGTTCAAACCCCTGAAGGCTTGATTCATGGACCTGAGGATTTCTAAGGTATCCTATATCTAATTACCAACATCACTGCGTTTGAGTGGAGCGCTTAAACCCAGATTGCTCCAAGGGGATGTTCCCTGTTCTAATTGTACCATGAGACATTACTGGGTAAGAAACTAAACAACTAGCACACAGAAACAAAAGAGCCTTAATACACACACAATAGGCCCAAAAGATATGACACAATATAGTGTGTACAAAAGTGGTTTCAGCTCCACAAGCCCAATTTCACACATTGCTAAATGTGTCAGTGGACAATTCATAACTTAAGGCAAAAACATACAAACACACTTCTAAAATTAGCACAACCTCTTCTTTAAAACTCTACATTGCAAAAAACTCATCATAGTTGTGTTTGTGTACGTATACACTACAAAGGTTAGACTTTTTTTATGTTTTTGAAAGAAGTTTCTTATGCTCACCAAGGCTGCATTTATTTCATCAAAAATACAGTAAAAAAAAAAAAACATAAAATGTGAAATAAAAAAGTGGCATTTGAATATACTTTAAAATGTAATTTATGTATGTGGTGATGCAAAGTTGAATTTTTAAGCAGCAGTTTTTTTTTTGATAAATGATAGTAATATTTGTTATATATAGTATTTTTGATCAAATAAAATTGCAAATGTGTTCTCACCTCTGGCTCATGATCTTGTACGCATCAGGCAAATAACAGCGGGTGTTCTCCATCTGCGCAGGGTCGGCATCGCAGATTTTGTCATCAGTTCGACCATAATTTGCACTCTCAATCATGATGACGTCCGTGCCGGGACAGCGCAGCTCGATTGGGTAACTTTCACAAGACAACTCCCGTCGAACAACTGCCATGGGCACCGGAGCACGACTGAATGCTGCAAAAAGTGAGAAGAGACATTCAGTCAAATAAAAACTACAAGGTTACATGACAATTAATGCCTATTAAACTCAGAGATGAAAAACAAACAGAGCAAAAATTAACTCTGAAATCATTTCTGTATAAGAGATACAAAAAAAAAGTCATGAGACTCATGAGAATGAGAATCAGTGACATTTGTCATCGTTGACATCAAACCCTGAGATATGAGCTCTCAAATGAGATATGAAAGCTGTGTCAAAGAAGATTATTGGTCAAAAAGGACTATTCTCATCACACAAAGCTACCGTATGGCTTGCAAAGACTTGGAATATAGGGCACAAGTCATATAGAGCTGGTAAGTCCCGCCCCTTCCGCTAAACCCGCTGGACCTCTAGGTTGAAAAATCGTCAATGTAAGTGACTGAGAGAAAATAATTATTTTCTAATCCCCTTTGAATTTTGCAATGAATGTGAACATATGTTGTCTGTGAATTTTTTATATAATGTTTCGTGTAAAGAATGCTACAATTTAGTGGGTAGAATTTTCATACGGTTAGACTTTGTGTGAGAGCACTTTGTGGACTACAACTCTTCGCTGCTTTCGACGCGTTTGATACGTCACCACCACTAGCACACGGATCCCGCTAAACATGTCTGTGTTTGAATGGTGACATTTGGGTACAAAACACACAGACATCTCGATCTAATTCCTTAGATTATCGCACCGTGATTTGTGGAGGGAAAATGTGTTATGCGGTGACGTCACATATGCTATGTGTAGTCTTTCTCGTTATGTCTATTCCACAACTGCTAGCCAAAGAATCATACAATATACTATCAAACTCGTTACATGAGAAATTATATAAAAAATTCACAGACAACATATGTTCACATTCATGGCACAACTCAAACGGGATCAGAAAATAATTATTTTCTCTCATTCACTTGCATTGACGCTTTTTCAACCTAGAGGTCTACTCGGAGTTTTACGGATGGGCGGGACTTACCAGCTCTATAGAGAGCTTTTATGATGGAAATGGAATCCTTGATAACATTTATTTACACCCCTAAATATTGACATCACACAATGTTCAGATTAGTGATCGATATGGGTTTAAAAATAATTGATTTATAAAGCATTTGCACTAGGCAAAGTAACACTCCATACCTAAGGTAAATTAAATGTGGTTCAAATGGATAGTGGATAATTAAGTGGATAAGATGAAGGTGTTTGTGTGGAAATCCTATATCGCACAACAGTTTAGTGAATTCGTCCTAGAGTCTTTTCTGATATTTCTGGATCGAGTGGCAGAACATATACAACAGGATCAGAGATCATTTCTCTGCTCTAAATCTTTCCAGATCAGAGTCTTTAGTCCCGGCTGATGGACTAAAGCTGAGCTTGTCTTCAGCTCAACCCCATGGGTTTATCTTTGGGACAGTAAAACCAGGATTGTGTGGTCACTGAAGTATTTCGGTGTGGATTTGTTCTGGACGACTGTCACGATGGAAGAGCTGTGAGACTCCTGGCAGAGACGGCAACATTTTGATTTAAAGGGCATTTGATGGATTCCACAAGATTGTCTGATATTCCCTGAATCTAAGTGAGAGATACATCTTATCTCAAAGTGGCCACCATATACTGTAAATAAAAGTATGTGTACGTCTGTATATGTACAATTCACCGACATGGATAAGAATTGACTGAATTCGTAAACTTTGTGAACAAGAAGCTCATTAAAGAGGTTTCCTCACCTCTTCATCTCATTATTTGATAAAAGAACTGTGGAAAAAAGTCAGATTCTGATGCAAACACCAGTTATAAACCTGTGGCATAAAAATAAACCTGATCTCCACGATTAAGGCTCTGACACACACAGATCCACCATTCACTGCCCACCACGCGTCATTGGGTTTGATTTTAATTGGTTTCCAGCTTCCGCACAGCACCTTTTGTGTGAATCTCTGCGTTTAAGCGGAGTGTGATTGTTGTCACACTCGTGTGAACAAACACTCGCCCGCCGATAACAGATCATTAACCATGAGACGGGACGCAGCGGAGCTCTCACACACACTCACGCTTCTCCTATCCTGTTTACTTTCACTTCATACCACATACCGCTGGAGAGACAGACTGACAGAGAGTGTTCGATATGATAATAAAACAGACAAAAGAAACCCAGACTTCTACAGAAGGAGTAACCCAAGTGATACTGAATAAAGGTTATAATATGAAGGTTAAACCACCCAGAACAAACTAGCAATTACCCTATAGCAACCTAACCTTACTCTCTCTCTCTCTCTCTCTCTTCTCTCTCTCTCTCTCTCTCTCTCTCTCTCTCTCTCTCTCTCTCTCTCTCTCTCTCTCTCTCTCTCTCTCTCTGAGAGAGATTTGTACTGTATCATATATATATATATATATATATATATATATATATATATATATATATATATATATATATATATATATATATATATATAATAGAGGAGAGAGAGAGAGAGAGAGAGAGAGAGAGAGAGAGAGAGAGAGAGTCTATATATATATTTATATGATACAGTACAAAATGTATAGACAGGTAACAAGAACACAGTAAACAAGTGAAAATGGACTAAAGTAATAGCAAATTAATTGAAATAATAAATAAAATACAATAGTGTGTGTGTGTGTGTGTGTGTGTGTGTGTGTGTGTGTGTGTGTGTGTGTGTGTGTGTGTGTGTGTGTGTGTGTGGTGTGTGTGTGTGTGTGTTGTGTGTGTTTATTAAAGGATTGTGTGTTTGTGGTCTTTTTCTCTCCTCTTCCACACCCTGACACCTGGACTGCTCTGACATTTAAAAGTCATCATTAACATCAAAACACAATCCCATGGGGCTCAAACACACACACACACACACACACACACACACACACACACACACACACACACACACACACACACACACCACACACACACACACACACACACACACACACACACACACACACACACATTCCAAGGGGCCTGGTCAGTGTAATCTCACAAAAGAGAGAAAATCTACCTAAACACACAGGTCAGAAACATCAGTGTGATGGATTAACCATGCTGAGTGAGCGTGCGTGTGTGTGTGTGTGTGTGTGTGTGTGTGTGTGTGTGTGTGTGTGTGTGTGTGTGTGTGTGTGTGTGTGTGTGTGTGTGTGTGTGTGTGTGTGTGTGTGTGTGTGTGTGTGTGTGTGTGTGTGTTGACAGATGGTCTTCAGCAGTCAGATAACACTGTTTAAAGTATCTCTGCATTGTCTTATAACTTATGAGTGACAGACAAAGACAATGAAGTTCTTACCTTTTTTTGTACCTTTACACACAATAACAAATGAATAACTCAACCTAACATTACACAAAACAAAACATTTACACAAACCTTTTATCCTTTTACATTGTTATGTTGAGTTTAGTGGGAAGGTCACATGGCTCCATATGAAAACAATACAGTATAATAGTATAATCTCAGGTATAATATAATTTTGATTGATCTCATATAATATGAAAACAATCTCGCACAAGCAAAGAGTGTACTAGAATGTGACTAGGCCAAAAAAGTATGTGGATCTTCTTTCTTACGATTTTCTCACGAGTTTAAAAGATGCCTCTATTAAATATACAAAAATGTTGTGTTATAGAAATAGCAACGTGGGTTGTTTCTGATATTGCTTATGCAACAGTTCGATACACATAAACGTAATATTGAGTAACTTACATTTTAGATATAATATTGTCCATTGCTTGTGTTGTTCTGCCAAAGAGAGTAGAACAAAATCATATCTGAGCCAGTGTGTTTTGATCTTGAATAGATTCAGGGCTCTATCTTGCACCCAGCGCAATTGACTTTGTACACTGACGCATGTATCATTCCTATTTTGCACCCGCACAAAGCGGGCTTTTCCCTCCAGAGACGCGCGTCGGTAAACTAGGAAATGATCTTGCGCTCCTCTGGGCGGGTCGGCGCAAAAAGGAGGCGTGTCTCGGCGCAAACATTCCCTAGTGCTATTTTGCAGTTCCAGAAAACAATTGCGCCACTGACCAAAAAAAACCTGGTCTAAAGTCAGTGGCGCGTTGCGCGTTGTTCATAATGCTATTTTAAGCGTGCGTGCTTGGCCATAATGTAACGGGTGCACAACGCGCATACACTTTGATTCTCTCATCAACACAGATGCAGCAGTTTTTATTTTTGCAAATCATACATTATAACAAGGACAAATATTACCACACGAGGGAAATCATTGTGGTGTCCATGAAGATGTGAAAAAATAGGCATAAATCTAGCTTACACATTTACCAGTGTATATTGGTAATTTTTCAGGCAAATTGTAGTAATAACGGATCAGACCTGTTTGCCCAATAGTGGCAAGACACATATGTATATAAGGACATCTGACAAATTATTTTGTCCGTCAAGAACTAGGAAAAAAAATCGGAAGACTGCGAAATCACCTTTACCATAATGTAAGTACATTAAAAACCTTACTCTTTAACTTACCAGTTAAGTTGAGCTTTCTCATATTTTTTTCTATTGATTTGGGTGGGTTTGTCCCATTCCCAATGTCAATTCTCTTTCTTTTACGGCCCTGACAAGAACAACGATCTCCTCGGCTGTGAACCGCTCCTGGCGCGCGCCTGGAATGTGTGCCGTTATAATAACAATCCGCCATGCAACATGCGCACCTTTTCTTAAAGGGTATGTTGGATGACGCTCTGATTGGTTTATTTCACGTTACGCCCAAACCACACCTATGAATAATGAAGCTACTTCAGACCAACCTCTTTTAGATTTGCGCCAGGCGCAAGAGGCATTTATCCCGCCGGGAAAATAGCAACAGCGCCGGGATCCGCCCACAAAGTTACTTGCGCTTTGCGCTTTGACACTTGCGTTTCAGATCGTGCGCTGGGTGCAGGATAGGGCCCACTGTGTTTTTGAACAAATCGTTTAAGTGAATGATTCAATGGCTCAATGACATAAAGAGAGTCACATGTTTCATTCCAGAAAGAATCTGCATTTTCAAACAAATATCCCAGTATATTATATTATATTTTTATTATATTATATTACTATATTATGTTATCAATTTTCTATTTAATCTTTTTCATTAACAATATTTTTTTTTGTATTTCAACATTCTGTTTATATCAGAGATGGTTATTTCTCCTAGTGGAAAGATACCACAATGAATTAATCTTAATAAAATAATGATTTCTCTAAAATTGTGTTAAACTTGCATTACATTCCCATGAGTTTTGTCATTGAATTTCAGATGTTTGTGATTACTGCATTTCTTTTCTTTTTTAACTATGCTTGTTTGTGTAAACATCTCCTAAAAGACAAAGAACGGCCTGAGATTTGAATGTGGCTTGATGGCTTTCTGAGCATAACCGGAGAAATGTATATTTACAGTAGAAATTTCCATCACATAACATTTTGTAGTACTCCGTGACTTTGTAGACCTTTAAAAAGTTTAAAACATTCCTCTGTGTGTGTTCGTGCTTTTCTTGATTGTTCTCAAAGTAGCTTATGTTGCGCAGTGAAGCCAGACACTAATTACCGTTGTTTGGTTTTCTTTCTCTTTCTTGCAATTGATTATTTTACTGAAGCACTAAATAAGCATTGACAGAAAGAGCAAATGAACGGCATAACTTGGACACAGCGCGTGTCTGTCTGTCTCTGTGTGTGTGTGTGTGTGTGTGTGTGTGTGTGTGTGTGTGTGTGTGTGTGTGTGTGTGTGTGTGTGTGTGTGTGTGTGTGTGTGTGTGTGTGTGTGTGTGTGTGTGTGTGTGGTGTGTGTGTGTGTGTGTGTGTGTGTGTGTGTGTGTGGTGTAGAACATCTGAGGTTGTCGGTTTGTGTTTGCCTGTTTGCAGGTGGCAAACACACAGTCCTGTGAGTCTTGAGCGATGGCGTCGGATGGTTTGACCAGCTCAGTCAATTACCATCATTCTGCATGATGAACGCCTCCACCTGTGTGTATATGCATCACTGTTTCCCTTTCACTCTGCAGTACACACTGATTCCACAAACACTCTGTAATTGTAACAGCTTTGATATATCAAAGACATATTGCTGTGTATTTTTTTTACATTTATATATTTTTTTTCTGTACATGCTGTAGCGCTTTGAGTCTGAGAAGGGTGCATCACAAATAAAATGTATTTTTACATTTTTTATTTTATTTTTAAAAATATTATTATTATTAAAGATGTGTGAGCGCAATTCTGTTCAGCATTTTCAAAACTTCTGAAGAAAAAAGCAGTATATATATATATATAGTGCTTTTTTTATATATCCATATTTATCCACACACAGACACACACACAATGTATTCCTTTGTGTATGTGTGTGTGTAGACAATACATAATTTGACAATGTGATAATGAACATGAATTTCATTACATCTAAGTTCATTTCGAAATGTGTTTTGTATTACGTGTCATCTAAATGAGCATGTGGACTGTGTTTGTGCTGACAGTAGAGTTAGCCACGAGATTCAAATGAATAAACACTGAGATGATGCGCTTAGTAAAAGGAGAGATTTCTGTCTGATGAAATGGTGTGTAACCTGCTGAAAGGATCGCTTCACCGGCAGAAGATGTATGTGCTAAACATAGTTTCCTAACTCTTAAATATGATTCCACATAAATGAGCCGAGTACATGTGTAAGGGAAAATCAGGCTGTAAATCCATCAAGCAAGACTAGATTATTTGAAGATGTGTGTGTTGCTTGCCAGTGCAAAACTCTGCAATGATAATCCAATGTGTTGAAAGGCTGCCAGGGTGTTGCTATGCATTCAGATGGGGTTCTGGGTAGTTGCTAGGGCGTCTCTAAGGTGTTCTGGGCAGTAATGGCACACTTTGATATTCTTGTGCGGGGCAAATTACATTTAATTTTGCCAACAGCTTGGCCACCCTTAAATTTCATTGGTCCAAAATCCCTGTCCTTGTAATTTTATTGTTTAGATGCCTTTCAATGAAGATTCTTATAATACAATGTGGTTATTTTACCAAATCACTGTACAACTATACTGTTATGAATAGAACGTTTAAAAGAACAGGTACTAAATAGGTTTTGTGTTCGTTATTGTAAATATATTATCTTACACTACCATTCAAAAGTTATAATATATATATTTTGTGTAAATTCAACCTTAAATAGTTCAGTAAAGACAGTAAAGACATTTATAATGTTACAAAAAAAGTATATTTCAACTTGGATCTTTTGAACTTTCTATTCAATAAAGAATCCTGAAAATGCTCCAGGTTTTGACAAAAATATGAAGCAGCACAACTGTTTTCAAGATTTATAATAATAAGAAGGATTTAAGATTTTTTTACAACACAAAATATTCATTTTAAATTGCAATCATATTTCACTGTTTTAATTTGTTTTGATCAAATAAATGCAGCCTTGGTGAGCAATAGAGACTTTCAAAAACATTTGAAAAATGAAAACTGTTAAACACTGGTGTTTATATACAGTATGTGATGTTGGAGAAAAGACAAATCCTGAATTTCCCCAGTTTCACCCAATATTGATGCTCGGCACGCAGTAATAATCTCATATGTGCGGCACATAGCATTACAGCAACATTGTTCAACAGCGTGTGCGATCTCTGAACGCTCAGGGCTCATATCTGCCAATGCACTGTTTAGCAATTTCCCCTTCTTTCTTCCTGTGCAGTTGCCCTTACATCCTCCCTCTCTCTCTTTCTCCCCCTCTCTCCATGCCCTTTGCAAATCCCTTTTGCCACCATATTACTGCAGGAATGCCGTCAACTAAAACACACACACACACTCATGTAATGCTCTGAGGCTGTTGTGATTTTAACGGCTCTTGACAAAACAGAGAGTTTAATTGAGGTCAAACAAACAACAGGAAAAGATGTTTTTTTCTTCCATTTTCCAAGAGCTGCCGGACAAAAAGAAAGAAAGTGAGAGTGAGCTTCATTTTGTACACGAAGACAACAGAAGCACCATAAGTGAGTCAAATTAAGCCTCAGACACTAATTACGCCACACTGAAGCATATTGGCTAACCACAAAACCCACTAAAGCTCAGACACTTGCATATAATAGTGTTTAGCAGTAAGAGCACTGATTCCTTAGTCCGTAACACACACACACACACACACACACACACACACACACACACACACACACACACACACACACACACACACACACACACACACACACACACACACACACACACATTGCCCTTCCACAATTTCTTAATGCATGTGGTCAGAAAAGTATGATATAAAATCACGAAATCGTTTACTGCAAGAAGTCAGTCCATTGTGCAGACTTTCGGCTAATGTAGCTGCCAGGTTTATTGATCATGTGAGCTCAACTGCCTTCACTTCAGATTTGCATGAAGTCAAACTGTTCTCAAGTGTGTGTGGAGTCAATGGCCACGCCCACATCCTGATGTCAACAGTCGCTGTCACTCACATCACACGGATACATTCAGGTCAGTTGCTGCTGGTGATGTGAATGCAGCTTGACTTTGTGATATGCTCATGTTTACTTTAACCTCCACTTTGATGGATGATTAAGTAAAAATTAAGGCAAGTCATTTTTTCAAGACCACGGCTGTTATTTTTTGGTATCACTGGGATACTAATTATAGTTTTGTTTATATTTTGAATCAGCCTTTATAACATTTTCTGTTTTCAGTTTGATTTAAAGGTTTTTTTTTTTTTTTTTTACATTTTTATAAGCCATTTTATTTGTTTTAATTTCAATTAATTTTCCCTTTTATTAAAGTAATTAAAAATATATATTTTTAAGGTTTTAGTTTTAGTTAAAGGTAGGCAATGTTTTTTCATACACACTTTGTGTTATACTCATGTAAACTCTCTTTATACTGATTGCAATTGAAGGGGTCTAAATATATATATAATTTACATATGTGATACTGGACCACAAAACCAGTCACATGGGTAATTTTTTTGAAATTGAGATTTCTTCATAATCCAAAAGCTGAATAAATAAGCTTCCCATTGATGTATGGTTTGTTAGGATAGGATAATATTTGGCGGATATACAACTATTTGAAAATCTGAAATATGAGGGTGCAAAAAAAATCGAAACATTGAGAAAACCGCATTTAAATTTGTCCATTTATGTTCGCGATTGTGCTGCATTCACTCACAAAAATAAATATTTTATGTATTTACGGTAGGAATTTTGCACAATATCTTCATGGAACATGATCTTAACTTAATAGCCTAACGATTTTTGGCTATTATATTTGGCTAACGATAATTTTGAACCATACAATGTATTGTTGGCTATACTTCCACAAATATACCTGTGCTAATTGTGACTGGTGGTTTTGTGATCCAGGGTCACATATATCAATATGTGAAAGTCTCAAGACCAAAAAATGTTTGTCTGATCATTGCATTCAGACAGAATGCAATGATTGGACAAAAATTTGTAGTCAGACGATACAAGTCAGAGCTTATCAAGTTGTTTACGTTCATTATTATTGTAATGTTGTGTGCTTTGAGACATGAGGTAATTTAAAGCCATCTCGAGTGACACTTTGCAGACTCTGCTGTGTGCGTTCATTTGGTTTGAAGGAGGGTGGGATCGTATGCTTTCAAAGCTAGCTTGCAATTGCTAGCCTCTCCGAAATTGCCCACCCTACCTTTAATGATAAAAAACCCTGGGCCACAGGTCTACAAATTCTCCATTACATCAACATCAACATTTCATTTTAAACACACACAATACACACACACACACACACACACACACACACACACAATAAAAGTAACTATAACCTGATGTAAACTTCAGTAGTTGGGCAGAAGATAAAAATTATGATTGCATGTATGATGTGGAATTTATGAGAAACAACTTTGCCCTGTTTGTTCTGGCTGGCTGATCACGCCATCGGTATTTTTACCCTTCCTCGCATCCCTGCTGCTACAAAGACATGAATTAATACAAATTACATCTCAAAGCCCCTGTATTAACTTACATAATGAAGAGCAGAAATTATTCCGACACGTAAATTAAAAATGATTTCATACATACATGCATCTCTTTTCTCTCAACTCTTGAGCTGCTTACGGGCTGATTTAACGGCTGCTGTTTAAAATCTCCCCAGCACGTCAGAGTGCCACTGACAAGCCAATCTGACCCATTTAGAAAACAAAGACAGATAAATATAAATCGCTCTGAGTGTTTCCTGTAGAGATGAGAGAAAGTGAATCCCCGGAGAAAGCGAAAGATGAAGGCCTGAGAAGAGAAATAGGGCTGGTTTGGTGGGGGTTGACTACTAGCTATATTCCTCCAGATGAAAAAAAGATAAATGAAAGGAGAACAAAAATCCAAGGCAAAAAAAAACACATGGTAGTCGTTTCCCTGTAGATTTCCAAATGAAAAGAAAAATGCATGCCGTCCAGAGACAAAACAAAAATAACACTCCAGTGAGCCTATGAAACTGTAGAATGCTTGGGTGTTTAAGGCTGGGTGTCAGTTGTGGGTCACCTATTTTCCATCACTTAGTTGCAAGGGGTTTTAATCTGCCTTGTGTTCCCATCTTCACCTTAGGTGGATGGAAGTGCTGTTATTTAAAGGAATAGCTTGGTATATGTGGTGACTATCAAATGTCATCACATGGAATTTTTTTCAAAAACATACTATTTCATAAAATTCACTGCAGTTAATATCTGAAATTAACACTAGTGGCAAAAAATATGATTACAGGGGCAGATTATTGATTAATTAAGACTTAATTTCATGTGGTTCCTTAAGGATCCCGTAAGGATCGCAAAACACTTTTACTAGTAAAGGTTTTGTAAACTGATACATTTTGATGTTTGTCTCACATAACCAGCTCAATACGTTTGTTTTTTCTGTATAGTAAACTTGCTCGGCAGCTCACTTGGTACAGCATTTGCATTTGTGATACATAAAACACAAGTCACGATAAAAGAGATCAAAGACTAGTAGAAGCAGCTATAATTGCAAGTTGCAAATGCATTTTTATCTCGTGCTTGCTTTTATTAATGCAATCAATTTAGATTAGTGTAGATGCTACGTTATTTTCAGAAGTGATAAAGCACTAATCTTTTAGCACCGCTTGCCGGACATTTAGTTTCCGAACTACGGCGATATGCAAAACAACCAAATAGTAAAAAGTTTACAGAATCACCTTCATCTGCTTCAGGCTACATCTACATTAATTCTGATACTTTTGAAAACAGTGTTTTCATTTAAAAGCACTCTCCGTCCACACTAGCGTTTTCCGGCGTTTTACAGTGTGTGTTCCAGTGTGGATGAGAAACTTTTGGAAAACGACTGAAAACACTAACTTTACTGTGCATGCGTGAGATGATACAGACGGAAAAATAATAAATAAAGTTCTCACGCTCACGTTCTACGTAATCAGTATGGAGGAACTCGACAGGGTTTGGCTAATAAGGGGAATTCACTGGAGCAGGAATTGCGCACAAATCCAGTTCATAGGATGGGAATGGCACAACAAGCCGACACTTCAAACCGGGCTTACAGTGAAACTGGCTTTATGTGAAGGGAGCCCAAGGGAAGCAGCGGTTTGACACATAGGCTAGTTCTCTTGCGAACGTGAAAGGTGTCGCCCAGCCCCCAACTCTATATAACATTTGTTCAGCGTGGCACTCTTTGTCAACGCCTAGGAGGGAGCAATACACTCACTTAGGAGGAGCTCACCGCCCAGGTTGGCATGTGCGTCTTGGGAAAACTTTCTCACCAAGATGAAGGCAACCACATGTAGTGGGCCAACCTCTGCTTGGAAACAGCCTTCCCTTCTGCTGGTCTCCGTAACAGACAAGAGCTGGTCTGAGGTCCAGGCTTCGCATTCTGAGCACGTATAACCACAATTGAGCGGACGGACAGAGAAAAGCCAGGGCTGGGTCTGCTTCCTCCGGGGCAGCGCTTGCAGGCTCGCCACCTGGTCCCGTAGGAGAGGTAGGAACCATGGGCACATATCCAGGCCGGGGTCACAAATTTCTTGAGAGTTAGCCGGCCGAATTCCAGGCACGATTTGTTGACCAAAAATGCGTGCAAGTCCCTACCCTCTAGATAGAGACCAAGCAAGCAGGAGAACTGTTTCTCTAAAAACAGGATTTTTAACTCACTACCTGCAGGGCTCAAGATGTCCCAAGTAAAGTCCCAAGAGGGTAAAGAGTTCCCCTCAGAAACCTGACAATCAAGTCGTGCTTCCCACAGATTTGTATACACTGCATCATGATGTGCGTCAATATAGAGGCAACAACATTTTGAGGTGGAGGAGACAGCCCTCACTCCAACCCATTAGCAGGAAAGAAGCACTGAAGTGATAGAGAAGACTCAATTCAATGAATAGGTTCCACTTCTAAGGGGGAGTGTGCCTCATTTAAGAGGGTGCTCTCACAGAAGTTCTGGTCTCTACAGCATAAAAATTATCGTGGTAGTTCTTTTTATAACCAGCGCTGGAACTCTCCAAGGTCTAAACGCGGGTGCGACCTGAGATTGTACTCAGAGGAAGGAGTCAGGAAGGGCTGTAGAGAGGAGAGGTCTGGTTGGGCCAATAAGGAGCAACTAGCACAACTTGAACCAAATGAACCAAATCTTGTCAGCATCCTTCATTTTAGCCAGATTGAGCCAGAGATGACGCTCCTGGACCACTAAGGTGGACATCGCCAGACCGATTGTGTGAGCTGCAAGCTTCTTGCCCTTTGCTGCTCCCCTGTTAAGGGTAATAAGGGGGGATGAGCTACTTAGGCAATTTTTGGTAGAGAAAGGAGCCATCCATGCCCTCGTAAGCTACTCATGCACTTCAGGGAAGAATGGCACTGGGGTGGCAGGCGGAGAACCAACCCGGCCCGCCCCGAGAAACCAATCATCCAACCGAGATGGTTCGGGACATGTGGACACATTCCACACGAGCCCAACCGCCCCTTTTCTGCATCTCTGGATCTGGCTCGGGACATGTGACTTTCCCAGAGGGAGGTGGCACAGCCGAGTCATCGCGAACAAAGGCGAGTCTCGACCGCAAAACCGAGATGGTCATATTCCCGCAGTGAGAACATGAGTCATCCACAAGAGCTGTTTCAGCATGTTGTAAGCCCAAACACGTGATACAGCTATTGTGACTGTCAGAGGGGGACAGAGCCCTACCGCACCGAGAAACGCACGGATGGAATGGCATCTTGAGAAAGACGCAAAAGCACCCGTGTTGCTCTTTCAGGAATTGGGACCCGTCATCAGTGCCGGAACACACAGGGGAATGACCGTGGCAACACAGTAACAGCGAACTGAAACAGTGAAGCACTCACTTCTTCACCCTCTAACCATCATCAACAAACACAAACACAGAGATTTTATGCTGTTAAAACAGCAGTTGAGAGCTCAGAAGCTCGCAATCACCGCTGCACTAGTGCTATAGAAACACAAGCACTGGGGGAGTCTTCCAGAAGAACACCGACACTCGTTGTATAGTACAACACTCTTCAGAGATATCGACACTGATCGGATCTGAAGCAAAAGACAACTGGTGCATGAATCCACTTCCGTATTTATACCCGCGCTGCGGGGCGGAGCGTGTAATGCAATTCTCACACGCCAATGTGCATTGGCTTGTTTTTACAATACTCGAATATGACAGGCTCCCTTAGCGTGTTTAGCAACAGTGTGAAAGGGAATAGCACATAACAGGCACAATACTGGTATAAACATGAATATCTATTGGTACAATATGCTTCACATGACAACACTTACGTCATAATTTTTAAATACCTCCGTTTTGACAGTCCACACTACATTGCGAAAGCGCTGTTTTCAAATGTATATCCACTTTGGAGAGCGTTGTCAAAAAGCTTTGTTTTCATTAATAAAAAACGGAGAGAAAAAGAGGCGTTTTAGAGAGAAAACGTATTAGTGTGGACAAGGCCTCAGGTAAAACCGAACATGTTTTTATCTCAACTCAATGGACAATTCATTTTGAAAGTGTTGCGGAATAAGAAGCAAGAAGCAACGTTTTCCAATGAGCCTGGGTTGTTTAGTGTTCCATGCAAGAAACACTAAAGTAATACGGGTTTGGAGTAAGTCTGGATAGAATTTTAATATCTGGCCAAACATACCTTCCAATTAACTTCCCATGGTGCCATGTAACCATGCCAGAGCATGAGGTGTTTCCTGTTACATTATGAGACTGGAGCAGCATGACCAATGACTTTGACAACACTGTATAACTGAAACATCTGGATCTGTTCTCCATCGCCAGGCATGTATAATCAAATATAAGCATTGAGTTATCAAATATACCGCAACTAGTCACGGTCACGCAACACTGATATATGACCAACTGACTCTTTCTAATGAAGCCTGGTTACACCTCACATCCCATTCAAAAATTCACCATGGAAATACACAGTTTGTGTAAAAAAAACGTAAAAAAATTATTTGATAAAAAATTACTGTAAAATTGTAATTTATGGTAAATGGACTGCATTTATATAGCGCTTTCACAGACCCAATGGCCACCAAAGCGCTTTACATATCTGCCTCTCATTCACCCATTGATACACACATTCATACACCGACGGCGGTGTCAGCCGTACAAGGTGCCATCCAGCTCGTCGGGAGCAGCTGGGGTTAGGTGTCTTGCTCATGGACACCTCGACACTTGGTCAAGTAGAACCGGGGATTGAACCACCAACCTTTCGGTTTGTAGACAACCTACATGAACCACTTAGCCACTGCCGCCCCGATAATTTAATTTAATTAAATTTAATTAATGTGACGTTAAAGATTATTCCAGTCTTCAGTGTGATCCTTCATAAATCAACCTAATATGCTGATTTGCTGCTCAAAAAAAAATCGAATTAGTATTATTAATGTCGAAAATGGTTGTGGTGAGTAAAAAATCAAATAAAATAAAAAATCAAGATTTTTGGGTGAAAACCAATAATTTTAAATATAAATGGTAGTTTTACCGTGAAACCACCAGTTCTTAACACTGAAGTGTATTTACAGCTATTTTGATGGCACTTTGAAGTGTAGAGATGTCATATAATCTCCAAAATGCAGCCAAACATTAGCTTATGAATGTAAATGTATCACAGCACACTGGATATGAATCATACGCTTAAAATGTTTTGTCAGTTAATGTAAACTTTACTTCATCTTGTGCCATGTCTATATCAAAGAGTATTGATCAAATTATTCAAAATTACTGAATAAACCTAACTGAGTTACACCAATGAAAAGAATGTATGCCTCTGATCATGTAGAACTTTTTACATTTACTTTATTAACATGTTCCTGGTCTTTGAGCAAAATTTCTGTGTAATCTGTCATCATAATGCAGTAAACATTTCAGATCCGGGATGACAGATTGAAGCTGTGTCTTCACATTCAGAAGCAATGATTGATTTTTTCAGGGGCTTGAATTCGCAAATACAAATGACTCACCATGGAAATGAAGCATTATCTAGCGAAACAAACAAAAGAGCAGCTCAACTCTCTCCGGTTTCGCTGGGAATGAGATGGCAGAACTAAGCAAATTGCCACTGAAAGGAACTCTGGGAGGGGCGGCGGAGATGCACACCTGTGGTTTCTCCACACAGGAACGCTTTTGTAGCGAGTATCTCAAGGAAGATCTTGAGTGATCTTCAAACACACTCCCAACAGTGCTGGAGGTCCATTCTTCACATTTCAACACGTTATTAAAATATACAGCCTGTGAACTACACTTAATTAACCAACAATACAAAGAACAACACAAGAGAAACAAACTGGGTTCAGCCACGCAGTTACCCATACAAATTTGTCATGAATGAGTGATGGTGTGCATTTCTTCCCAGACGTCCAAACATCACTCTGTTGTTGTTTGGAATGCGGTAAGTGATGTTCTCTTCGGTCTGGTATGTAAAAGCGTTTGGGTGGCTTTGTGTGGATGTGTGCTTTTTTAGTACTGAAGACTCCTAATGGCTCTTTGCTTTGCCTGTGGCTCCAACGCAAGTCTTCAGAGCCTCATCTATCAACAGGTCAATTGACAAGCCCTTTCCTGTCTCTACAACTCAGAAGAACAAGTAAAAGAGGCAATGAAATACAAAGTTAGGTTTTCCTGTGACATGAGAGGAAGAAACAGGGGAAACAGAAGGAATGTGAATTGTGACATTACAAGCCTTGAACACAAGGATTTTAGTGTTGTTATTGCTTAATAAATGAAACCTAAAATGATTAAGAATCATTTTTATAAACTGAAATAGATCTGAAATAAAATTAAATAACATATAATTTTTTTTAATTAAGTCTTGGCATCTGAATAGTAAAATGTACTTTTTAAAAATCAAAAATGACCCCAAAAAAAGTAATTAATAAATAAATTATAACTCATGTGTCCTTGAAACAAATGCATTCATCACGAATCTCACGACCAATTGTGTGTAAGAATTTGTACGATTTGTCTAAACCCCAGTGATGTCATACAAGTTAGTAAGAATTTGTCCACCTCGTATAATACATACGAATTGCCGTGAGATGGGGTTGGAAATTCTAAATATTGCACATCTAACCGCAACCATATATCTCATTCATCTCATAATTACAAAAAAAATGCAATTAGCCACAAACCCTTAACAAAGGCAAAGTGTGATGGGTTTACACCATGGGGATAAAAAGTTATAGCGGTTCAATTGTGCAAGTATGATAACAATAACAGTCCAGAGGAGCAACAGCGGTGCAGCTTCTGTATTACTAAAGGCTCACCTGCAGACTGTTGGGTAACAAGCCACTTTTGTTAGATGCCATATTGAATTCCAAGCAAAAGCAACAAGGCCGTGCTTCAGGAGCGGATTAAATGACTGCAACCCCTTCATACATTATCTCTCTCCCTCCTCTCCCCTCTCTCCCCTCTCTCCCTCTCCCCCTCTACCTCTCCCTCTCTCTCCCTCTCTCTCTCTCTCTCTCTCTCTCTCTGGAAAGTGTCGGGAAGCTGATAAATTCTTAATCCTCTCTTCACTATATGCACCTATTGTTCTTTCTCATAAAGGGTTTCTGTTCGCAAGAGCACATGCAACCCTGTTTGTATTGTTCCGGAAAGTGTCAGATGGCTTGCGTGTCTGTGTGTGTGTGCATGTATGGTTGTTCACACTGAGCTTAAGGAACACGCTGATTATTAGAGGGTCACATGTTTGGGTCATATGGTACAAGAGGAAATGTTAATTTCCAAAGAGTGTTAAAGGATTGTTTGCTGGAGCTGGCCTGTGGAACCTATAATGAGTTCCAGTGCATTTATGGTGTACACTTTATCAGTATGTGTGTTTCTCTATAATCAAGTGCAAAAGAAGTAAACTTAAGTATGCATAATTTACGGTAAGTAGAGAACTTATTACAGAATTAATAGAATGTACCTAAGAGAGAACGGATGTAATGTTTTTGGACACAGCATGTTACTTGTTATTAAATTAAAATGTATTATAGTTTAAATTTATATTAAATGTAAGTGAGTTCTTTTTGACTTAAGTAGATCTTTATATGCAATTTCATAATTTCTTCTATTTGTCTTTGAAATATAGTTAAAGTGTTCTGTCGAATATACTGACAAGCTTTCATGAGAAACTAAATATATGTCATTTCTGTTGGAATGCATTTAAATATATTTGCAATTAGAGCTGCACGATTAATCGCAATTTACATGAAATCGCAGATTATGAAATTTGAGGTTGATGTCTCAAAAAATGAGCTTCCAGTGAGCATTCAGCATGATTTATACAATTGGCTCTATAATATGCATAAGCAGAAAACAGGAATAAAGCGAGTATTTGCTTAATAGGCCAAATCCAAGAAAATGACACCATCTGGTAAAAAAAAAAGAAAAAAAAAATCTGGAAACAAAATATTTTTGAAGCCTTGCCAACAGATTGAAAGCATATTAACAAAGATTGCATCATTTTAAAGTTAAATTGCCCTGGGATTAAAAATTGCAGTTTTAACGCATTTAAATGGGGACATTTTTGGCCTTAATGTCCTGGATGGAACTAGTTTGTACTCAGTGCAAAATTAAATGAAATCGGGGTGAAATAGTAAAAGTCCAATAAAAATACACACGTGTGCCAAAATGTATGCAGTTGGCATTAACAGGCAAAATGATAAAAAAAAAAAAGGGACAAAGACAAAAATGTATATAAGGTCGCACAAGGGTTGAGCAAATTTGTCCTCAAAATTATCAATATCATACTGCATCTGAGCATTTTAGTGTTGTTTTTGTCAATTGCATTATTAGGTAATTTGTCATTATTGTAATACAGAACTATTGCAGACGTGCTTAAGCTCTTTTTCTTTAGCAGAGGAGTCTTTTTAAGCCGTTCTGCTCCACTGCTTTCAGACTGAACTGAAAGAGTGCCAATTCTGTCAGGCAGGGCTAGCTAAACGGAAATGACAGCATGCTAGTGTGCTGGTCCTCAGAGTGTGAGTTGTACACACACACACACACACACACACACACACACACAAACAAAAAACAAACACACACAAACAAACAAACAAAACCAAGCCAGTTTCAGTCTACCTGGATATGTATTGTATATTGTATGTGTTGATTGTGGCTGCTTTGAGATGATTTGTATTCTATGTGAATCTCATAGGTTGTGTCCTACTAGCATGAAAAGAGCAAGCGTACAGAAATGAATGTAATCCTTATGAAAATCGTATGGTTACAGTGTGTCTTCACGTGTAAAGTAGACCACCGCCTCGCTCAATTACAATGTTGTATTCACTCTATAAGATTGGCCTTAAGACAACCAGCGACACATGGATATCGAAACGAGAGCGCCACAAGGCAAACAGCTTAGCATCAATACACACAATCACACTGCATCCATGAATGTATATGACAGGAGCTTTGCATTGCTGCGCATCCTGTCACACGTGTTTATACGCACGTCTTTGTGTTGCGGCACTTTACCGTGCATGTGTCATCCGATTAGTAGTTGAATTGGGTCAGACTCTCTAACACAAAACCTGCAGTTGTTTCTACCCAGAATCTCCACTAAAGATTGTATCGTCTTTCATCTCTAATATTTCAATCGGTTTATTTCTCTTTGAATCTATCTTCTGTGCTGAAAACTACAAATAAAATTAGCTAAAGGTATCCAGCTACGGTAAGTAAACCACCAATTTGCTATTCAAGCTATATATCTTGCTGGTCTAAATCTCCAAACTACCAAAAGTTTTGGTAGTCAGATTTTGCTTGCTTATTTTGCAGAGCATCAGCAAAACTGTGATTAGATATTGAGCCGCAGCATTTTTTGTCATGATAATATGTATTAGGCATGGCAGATTCTTAAAATATTGAGTGCATGGATGGTTGTAAATCTTACTAACATTATTATAACATCATGTGTCTCACCTATAAGCATCAGTTCACCAAACATCCTCTAGTTCAACAGATATGTGTGATTATGTGTTTGTGAAATTGCTAAGGTTTTCTGTCCAGTTTTCCCTTCTGAAATAAAAATTGTCAATAAAAAAAAAATCGGTAACACTTTATTTTACGGTGTCCGTGATACAGAGTGATTACTTAATTACTTGGTAGTAGACATTGTAATAACATGTAACAAAATGTAATTAACATGTAACTAATTTATGGAACAGCCTGTACTTACAGATTGTAATTACACACATGTAATAGGCAGCTACTGTTACACATGTGTAACAGGCCGAGTTGGTTACATACGTGTTACCGACTTGGTACAATGTAATAAGTACTTAAATATGTTACTAAGGGTAAAAAGCCGACAGTTACACATGATAATTTTGTACCTTCTAAAATAAAGTGTATCAAGGTTGTACTTAAGTGCACTTCATGTGTATCTACATACCTTATCCATCTGAATTAACCCTCTAGTTTACAGCTTAAATACATGCAGTAGCTTCTTAATTACATTGCAATTACATAATATTACACAGGGATAGGGATGGGCATCGTTAAGAAATTATCGATATCGATGCCATTGTCGAGTCTGCATATCGATGCGATTCCTTATCGATTCCCATATCGATTCCTGTACCATTTGCTGAACACTTACAGTGTGGCTTTGAGAGTTGTTGGCTTTGAATGTCTAATTTAAAGTGGTTTTAGAGAATGAAAAACAAGTGTGCAATATTTAGGGCCCTATGAAATCAGTTTTATTTTTTCCCAAATTCCGTTTTTTTTTCACTTTTTTATTTTTTGGGAATTCATTTTTTTTACCCTTTACTGTTATTTTAGTAATAAAAAGAGTGTGCTTTTAAAGTTAATGATTAAAATGTATACAAATAAAATAGGAATGACCTTAAATTACAGACATTTATTCAGTAGCCTTTTCAGGACAAATACTGCATGATGCCACTTGACACTGCACTCTGTCTGCACACACACTCTGTCTCTCTCTCGCCCAGTGTCACTCGCGGAGTTCGCTTCGCTTTTGTCCAGTCTGGCGCCTCATAGACAGACGCGGTGTGTGTGTGTGTGTGTGTGTGTGTGTGTGTGTGTGTGTGTGTGTGTGTGTGTGTGTGTGTGTGTGTGTGTGTGTGTGTGTGTGTGTGTGTGTGCGTGCATGCGTGTATGTGAGAGAGAGGTGAGTGATAGAGAGACGGAGGGAGAGTGGGGAAAGGAAATACAACGGAAAGAATACGTTTGCGTGTTTTAAATAGCATTAAAAAAAATGAACGAAACGCAATATGTGGCGGCCGGAGTTGATTTTGTGGCCGCGAATTAGTCTATGTGTGGGAAACACTGCATAAAAGTCACGAGCGAACTGCTCGGCTCGGTACTGTGAGGGCTTATAGCGTCCAGTTTCTTAACTTTTTCACCGACGAAAGCAGAGCCGTGGAGAGCCGCTTCGCCATGCTTTCATTGTTTTGATGCCGTCATTGGAGCTGTAGATGTCGCCCAGATTTGCTTCCCCCGGTCTGCATTTAAAATGAAGCCACATTCTCGATCGTTTACGTCTTGGGGGATTTAAAATCCAGTCGCATACTGTAACGTCATGCCGCAACGCAGGAATGGATGGAACGGAACGGAACATTCGGAATCGTTAGTGGAATCGTTAACGTGTGGACGTGTACGATTCCGATGGATCGGAACGTTCGGAACCGGTTCCATACCGGAACCTGGAACCGATTCCCAAGCCTACACAGGGATAAGCTACGTAAAATAAAGTGTATCAAGATTGTACTTAAGTGTACTTCATGTGTATCTACATACCTTATACACATACACTTAAGTACAATCTTGATACACTATTTTAGAAGGTACAAAATTACCATGTGTAACTACAGGCTTTTTTCATAGTAACATATTTAAGTACTTGTTACATTGAGTAGTACAAAGTACTTTCTTACATTGTACCAAGTCGGTAACACGTATGTAACCGACTCTGCCTGTTACATATGTGTAACAGTAGCTGCCTATTACATGAGTCAAGTCAAGTCAAGTCAATTCAAATGTATTTATATAGCACTTTTCACAATACAGAAGCTGCTTCACAGTATCAATCAAAACAACTTAACAATGTTTGTTTATTACTGGAAAAAAGACATCCAAGTTTGGTAGAGCTGATCAATGGTATGATTGGTTAATTAATTTGAATATCCCCAACTGAGCAAGCCAAAGGCAACAGTGGCAAGGAACCGAAAAACTCCATCAAGTGGCCTAATGGTGTCCTAAAACTCCATCAGATGACCCAATGGAGAAAAAAAACCTTGGGAGAACCCAGGCTCAGTCGGGGGCCAGTTCTCCTCTGGCGTTTATGAACTAGAGGAAGAATTTACAGTAACTGTAAGATAAAAAAATGTATATGAATGCCTGGCTAAATAGATGCGTCTTCAGTCTAGTTTTAAACTGGGAGAGTGAGTCTGAGCAACGAACAATATCAGGAAGGCTATTTCAGAGCTTCGGAGCTAAATGTGAAAATGCTCTGCCTCCTTTGGTGGACCTAGATATCCTAGGAATGACCAGAAGCCTCGAATTTAGTGATCTTAAAGAGCGCGATGGATTGTAGGGTGATAGAAGATCCGTTAAATAGACTGGAGCTAAACCATTTAGAGCTTTATAAGTCAAAAGCAATACCTTGTAATTAATACGGAACTTTATAGGTAACCAATGAAGTGATGATAAAATGGGTGTTATATGATCATATTTTCTTGATCTAGTAAGAACTCTAGTGGCTGCATTTTGGACTAACTGTAGTTTGTTTATTGAAGATGCGGGACAACCAGCTAATAAAGCATTACAGTAATCTAGTCTCGAGGTCATGAATGCATGAACTAACTTTTCTGCATCAGAGACCGATAGCATATTACATAGCTTAGCAATGTTTCTAAGGTGGAAAAAGGCTGTTTTTGTAACATATGAAATATGCTTTTCAAAAGTTGCAGTCTAATGTAACACCCAGGTCTTTTACTGTAGCGGATAAAGTAACAGGGCATCCTACTATGTTAAAGTCGTGCTGTGAAAGATTTTGTGGACGTTTTTTAGAACCGATAAGTATTACCTCTGTCTTGTCTGGATTTAATAAAAGAAAATTACGCGTCATCCAATCTTTTTTATATCTTTAACTCAATCTGTCAATTTGGAAAATTTAGCGTATTCATCTGGCCGTGATGAAATATATTTGAGTGTCATCAGCATAACAATGGAAACTATTGTTTCCATTCCAACAATGGAAACTACCTTTTCATAGATGTCGTTTTCTCGCAAGAAAGAGCCGAGTTGAGCGGACACAAATTTTTCTAATATTTTTGACATAAATGGACAATATATGTCTCCTGTTCCCTCCTTCAGGGAACGAGGATTATATTAGTAACCGAGATGTTCCCTATCAGTCGCTCACGTTCGACGTAACGTCACGTGACAACGTAATTGGGATCATCCCTGTGAAAAACGCCACGGTTGCTGCCACATCCAGCGCACAACGCAAGACTCTCAGACCCCCAACTGGCTGGGGCGGAAGGCCTGCGTAGAAGGAGTTCAACTGCTGTTCTGTTATACCCCACACAGTGGAACTCTCCACAGTGGGGAGAGGGACACTGCGGAAGTCACAACCTGCCCGAAGGGAGGTAACATGTGGATAATACACATATGGACTGGCCGGTTTGGGGCATTGCAACATATGGAATGTCACTGGGGTGGCTCCAGCCTGAGAAGGGGGAGGCTACACCAGACAGTGACGGCAGAGCAGACTCTGCCAAGGGAAAGACGCGGGCTAACCGCAGGGAGATGGTCGTGGAAGAATACGCATATGGGATTGCTGCAGGTATCACCACATATGGGACTCAACATACCACAAGTTGCACAAGCATACGAGCACTAGGCCTGGCGTCGGACGCTCCGCAACGTCCGGCTGCCGAAGCGGTGCGGAGGAACTCTACACGGTTCGCCTGAGTGGGGAACTCAAAAAAGCGTTCCGTGTGATTACGTGTTAGGTGTGTCCCAGCCCGCAGCTCTACAGATATCTGTCACCGAGGCGCCATGTGCCAGCACCCAAGAAGAAGCGACACTCCTAGCGGCGTGGGCTCTTAAGCTTCGTAAGACAGTGGGCCATCTCTGATTGGAGACACCCTTTCCCTTCTGCTGGCTTCCGCAACAGACGAAGAGCTGGTCTGAGCTCCTGAGGTTTTTGCGTTCTGTCCACGTATAGGCGCAGAGCGAGAACGGAAAAGAGAAAAGCCAGGGTTGGGTCTGCCTCCTCCGAAGGCAGCGCTTGCAGGTTCACCACCTGGTCCCGGAAGGGAGTGGTAGGAACCTTGGTCATGTATCCGGGCCTAGGCAGGATTCGTTGACTAAAAATGCATGCAGATCCCCTACCCTCTTGATGGAGGCCAATGCAACTAGGATTACTGTTTTACAGGACACAATTTTTAACTTCGCTGACTGCAAAGGCTCAAAGGGTGGTCTCTAAAGTGCCAAAGGACCAGAGAAAAATCCCAAGAGGGTATAGAGATCAGGCGAGGAGAATTTAGTCTCCTTGCTCCCCTCAGGAACCTGACGATCAGGTCATGCTTTCCCAGTTGCTTTCAGTTAAGACTTTCAGTCTAACTGGGACCAAGCCTTGTCTGTGAAACCTAATGTGTTTCTAAGTTAAAGGTGTGTTTATTATGGTTTAATAAAAACCCATAAGTAAAGCACAGCCATTTTGGAGATGATTTTATTAAATACAGAGACGTGTGTGTGTGTGTGTGTGTGTGTGTGTGTGTGTGTGTGTGTGTGTGTGTGTGTGTGTGTGTGTGTGTGTGTGTGTGTGTGTGTGTGTGTGTGTGTGTGTGTGTGTGTGTGTGTGTGCACATGAAGATCAAAGAGCAGGACAAACTCAGTGTGTGTGACAGTGTCAAATTGACATTTGTATTTAGGCGCCTGAGGCATTACTGGAGAAGAGTATAAGGAAATAAATATTACCCACACACAAACATATATACACACATTACCCACATGCAAACAGAAAATTCACGATTCACGCACGCCAACGTTTATTGGCTCGTTCTATAGACACTCAAAGATGATAGGGCTCCCTGAAGTGATCCCAATTACGTTGTCACGTCGACGTTACGTCGAACGTGACCGACTGATAGGGAACTAAGGCACTGACCTATTAAAATATATTTATAAAAGTTGCTTTCAGTTAAGACAGCTCAAACATGAATTTGAGTCTGACTGGGACTAAGCTTAAGTATTGTCTGTGAAACCTAATGTGTCTCTCCAGCTTTTAATGTAATTTTGTAATGGCTGTTTTGACTAAGAATCTTTTATCACAGACTAAGGCGTATTGTGTTTTTCATGGTTTTATAAAAACGCATAAGTAAAGCACAGCCGTTTTGGAGTTGATTTTATTAAATACAGAGACGTGTGTGTGTGTGTGTGTGTGTGTGTGTGTGTGTGTGTGTGTGTGTGTGTGTGTGTGTGTGTGTGTGTGTGTGTGGTGTGGTGTGGTGTGGGTGTGGTGTGTGTGTGTGTGTGTGTGTGTGTGTGTGTGTGTGTGTGTGTGTGTGTGTGTGTGTGTGTGTGTGTGTGTGTGTGTGTGTGTGTGTGTGTGTGTGTGTGTGTGTGCACATGAAGATCAAAGAGCAGGACAAACTCAGTGTGTGTGACAATGTCAAACTGACATTTGTATTTAGGCGCCTGAGGCATTACTGAAGAAGAGTATAAGGAAATATATATTACCCACACACAAACACATATACACACATTACCCACATGCAAACAGAAAACACACACAAGTGTACATATTTACTGAGACTGGAAGATACAGTTAAAATAATATAGATGTATACATTTCCATCTCCTTAAAAATCACAAAAATCTTACACAATAACACTTCTATGCAAACAGTTAGACATTATTTGAACACAAGCACACACATGCGAACAAAATACTATCCATTCTATACAGGTACATGCACATACATACACAGCCAAGACTCTAATATATCTCTGTGTCTCTATAGCACAATGGGCCCTATTTTAACGATCTGAAACGCAAGTGTCAAAGCGCAAGTAACTTTGTGGGCGGATCCTAGAGCTGTTGCTATTTTCCCGGCGGGATAAATGCCTCTTGCGCCTGGCGCAAATCTAAAAGGGGTTGGTCTGAAGTAGCTTCATTATTCATAGGTGTGGTTTGGGCGTAACGTGAAATAAACCAATCAGAGCGTCATCCAACATACCCTTTAAGAGCAGGTGCGCATGTTGCATGCCGGATTGTTATTATAAAGGGGCATTTACCAGGCGCGCTTCAGAATCGGTTCACAGCTGAGGAGGTCGATGTTCTCGTCAGGGCCGTAAAAAAAAGAGAATTGACATTGGGAATGGGACAAACCCACCCAAATCAATAGAAAAAAATATGAGAAAGCTCAACTTAACTGGTAAGTTAAGAGTAAGGTTTTTAATGTACTTACATTATGGTAAAGGGGATTTCGCAGTCTTCAGATTTTTTTTTCCTGGTTCAAGATGGACAAACTAATTTGTCAGATGTCCTTCTATACATATGTGTCTTGACATGTGTCCACTATTGGGCAAACAGCTCTGATCCGTCATTACTACAATTTGCCTGAAAATTTTGGGTAAATGTGTAAGCTAGATTTATGCCTATTTTTCACATCTTCATGGACACCACAATGATTTCCCTCATGTGGTAATATATTTCCTTGTTATAATGTATGATTTGCAAAAATAAAAACTGCTGCATCTGTGTAGATTACATGAGCAAAGTGTATGCGCGTTGTGCATGTACATATGGTCAAGCATGCGCCCTTAAAATAGCATAATGAACAACGCGCAACGCGCCACTGACTTTAGACTAGTTTTTTTCTGGTCAGTGGCGGAATTGTTTTATAGAACAGCAAAATAGCATGAGGGAAAGTTTGCGCTGGAACACGCCTCCTATTTGCGCTGAACCGCCCCGGGGAGCGCAAGTGTATTTCTTAGTTAACGACGTGTGTCTGTGGAGGGAAAAGTCCGCTTTGCGCGGGTGCAAAATAGGAATAATACATGCGTCAGTGTACAAAGTCAATTGCGCTGGGTGCAAGATAGGGCTAAATTCAAAACACAACAAATTTACATAACAAATTCACAATAAAACCTAAGCCACCTAACCCAACTACAATAGTTTAACACCAAATGACAATGTTACAGTATAACAGCATAGTCTGTATTCTTGGTATGCTACAAACCAACTTTAAATTTCAATAATGGCAAAAAGTGCACGGATCTATTGTTGCAGTAGGCTAAACGTAGGGGTGCTCCGATCAGGATTTTTGGGGCTAATCACCGATCACCGATACTGGAAGCTGTATCACCCGATACCGATCACCGATCACAGGGTCTATTTGAAGACTTCTATTTATCATATAGCATGAATTATTAAACTATATTTAACAACAATGTACATTAAGTATTACATGTAAGAGAAGACAATGTATCATAAATTGACACCTGTGTATTTATTTGCAAGCAACATGTCCAGCATATTAACTTAGCAGCCTGTGCTTGGTTATTGGGAGCAGCTCAGGGCTTGACAAATACAACTTTCCTGTAGAATATAAAATAAAATAAATAAAAGACAGAACATCTGAGTCTTTAAATTTAGCTTTAGACTACTTTAAACTAAAAACTACAACAAAAAAGGCTATAGCCAAAATAATGTTTTGAGTCAGTCAGCCATCAGTTTTTCTAATACACTTAAGGCCACAGGTAGTAAAGTGCACAGCAACAAAAACTACAAATAACTAACAACTTCGATATCTATAACTTTGCTTTTTTATGGGATGATTAGTCAGATTATGTGGGCATTTAGAGAGGAAGAGAGAGGTAGAGAATGAGAGAGTGGGGATAGAGATTATTATATTAATTTCTCTGAATTTCTTGGTAATTATTATTAATTTTTTTTTGCAAGAACCCTTCAGATTTAAAAAGCCACCACTACTGGTCACACACATCTATATGGTTAGATTGATTTGTTTAGATCCAGTGAAGTTGGTCTCACCATGTACCTAATATAAATAAATAAAATATCTCCAGTTAACTAGCAGAGCATTCATTTAGTTCGCTCTTAAATAAGAAATCTAGCGCTAAAATGTGTTTTTTAACACAAGCTGCGCGCTCGTTGCCGTGGCGATCAGTGTTCTCTGTGCCTCGCGCAGTCTTCACTCGAACGCACGCTTCAATCTACCGCCGTTGCGGACTTTATTCATTCCGGTGAAATCACGAAATAAAACACAAACGTGTCCCTGCTTGATAGACTGTAACCACTGATCAATATATTCAGTTTTGATGAGAGAAAAAATATGAACGCGTGCGGATTAGAACCAGTAACCTCTGACACGCTTGGCAAACGATCTCCCACGAGACCACTGAAGAATTCAAACGCAGGCTAGTTGCGGATCGATGGATTTATTTACATGTTGAGCAGAGAGGCTGCACAGTTTGACAAGCGGCCGCGGCATGGTAGGCTACACGAATTGCAGATTGCTAATGAATCGTCTTTTTCACACACCTTGTTGATTTGCCAGACCGGTGAAGCCATTTTTAACAGGGCGTAAAAAAATTGTCTCGCGAGTTTTGCGTCATCTGATCGGCTTTTCTGGATCGGCCTTTATAGAGACCGCCGATCACACATCCCAAAGCAATTATCGGTCGATCATGATCGGCGACCGATCAATCGGAGCACCCTTAAGCTGGTCGCACACCGAACGCGCAGCTCAGCGCCACGCCACGCCACGTCTAGGACAACTCTCACCTGAAAATCTGATAACATCAGCAATTTTCTGATTTCTTTAAATAAATATAAAACTAAATGTATATTCCAGCACAGGGCTAAGTCCGTATATACATTACTACTATTCGAGACACATAAATGTAAATTTAATATATAACTATGTAAATGGCGCCGTGTGGCGCTGCAGGATTTTGAACACGGTCCAGAGCCGTTGCTGGGCGCCGCGGACAGACGCCGAAAGGCGCCGCCGGTGTGTGTACTCTCATAGAGAATAATGTGTTCGAATTTAAAAGACCTGGCGCTGCGTGGCGCGGCGCCGAGCTGCGCGTCCGGTGTGCGACCCCCTATAAGTAAACGTGCACACAACAATCTTAAATTAATAATTTATTAGATGTACGCTGGTATCCAACCCTATATGTAACTCTCTGCGGGCCTTGAACCCAGGTCTCCGACATGGGAGGTAGGTGCTCTAAGGAGGCTCTACAAGGAGGCTTAAGACCGTAGTCTCTCGCGATCAGTCGCTATAGCGCCTCTTGAGATCAGGGGAGTGAGGTTTTATCTGCACAGCTCTAGCTGGCCTCCGTTACACATATATCAAAAGAGTCAAAATCTGCTAAAGGGTCATTAAAAGGAACAAATCATGTAAAAAATTATCATCGCTGGAAAATTATACATTTTAGAAAACTTTAATAATTGCCTTAATGTTTTAAACAATTGAGAAGATAGTAATAAAACTACACAACTATCACCTGTCAAGATTATAATATATATTACAACAGCATATGAGAGTCAAATTGGACAACTACAGGGACTCATCTTGCAAGATCACATTAACAGTTCATTTATTGCCAAAATTAGGAGGAAAAAAAGATCAGTCAAGTAGAAAAATCTTGAAAATATTCAAATCAGGAATGTCAGAATTCGTAGTTTGTGCATTCCATGCAAAAAAATGTTTTTATTGTCTCATATAACAAAAATCTTTTTTTAAACCCATGCAAATGCAGATCCTGATGTAAATAGTATTGAAAAATCACTTTTTAAAACTGTTGTTACATTATAACCCAGATTTTAACAATATATATATATCACAAAAGCGAGTACACCCCTCACATTTCAGCAAACATTTTAGTATATCTTCTCAAGGGACAATACTATAGAAATGAAACTCGGATATTTTTTATAGTCAATGTGCTGCTTGTATTACAGTATATATTTACTGTCCTCTGAAAATATCTCAACATACAGCCATTATTGTCAAAATAGCTGGCAACAAATGTGAGTACACCCTAAGTGATAATAGCTGTACGTCGTTTAACCATGCAAAGCCACATGACCTATTCATCATGTTTATCTTAGTCTCATCAAACCACAGGACATGGTTCCAGTAATTCATGCTCTTGGACAGGTTGATTTCAGCAAACTGTTTGCGGGCTTTCTTGTGAGCCAGCTTCAGAAGAGGCTTCCTTCTGGGGCGACAGCCTTGCAAACCGACTTGTTGCAGTGTGCGGCGTATGGTCTGAGCACTAACAAGCTGACCTTCTGCTTCTGCAACCTCTAAAGCAATGCTGGCAGCACTCATGTGTCTGTTTTTTGAAGCCAGCTTCTGCATCTGACGCACAGCACGAGAACTCAACTTCTTTGATTGACCTTTGCGAGGCCTGTTCCAAGAATCTGTCTTGGAAAACCTCTGTATGACCCTGGCATGTACTGTTAACACAGTTTCAGGGTGTTACCAATCTTCTTATAGCCTAGGTCAACTTTGTGAAGAGCAACAATTCTAATTCTCAAATCCTTAGAGTTCTTTGCCATGAGGTGCCATATTGAACATCCAGTGGTCAGTATGAGAGAATTGTACTCAAAATACAGCATTTAACTGCTCTAATACAAGGTACACACATTTGTATGGTCCTGTCAAGCAGACAAAAACATGAACATGATGAATAGTACATGTAGCTTTGCATGGTTAAACGATGCACAGCTATTATCACTTAGGGTGTACTCACTTTTGTTGCCAGCTATTTTGACAATAATGGCTGTACGTTGAGTTATTTTCAGAGGACAGTAAATATATACTGTAATACAAGCAGCACATTGACTACTCTAAAATATATCCAAGTTTCATACAGATATATACAGTTATGGTCAGAATCAATAGCACCCCTGGTAAATATGATCAAAACTGGCTGTAAAAAATAAATCTGCATTGTTTATCCTATTGATCTTTCATTCAAAAGTTTGCAAAATTCTAACCTTTCATTGAAGTAAAATAATTGAAAGTGGGAGGGGGGGGGGGGGGATCACATTATGAAATAAATGTTTTTCTCCTAAACACGTTGCCCACAATTATTGGCACCCCTCGAATTTTTTACAAGTAAAAAATCTCTTAAGTATATTCCCATTAGTATTTACCTTTTTTTAGCACACCAGGGTGACTAGGAACATGAAATTGTCTAGCTATGACTTATTGTTTCACAGGAGTTTAAATATGAGGAAACACAAATGCCAAATCCCCTTAATCATCCATCACAATGAGTAAAACCAAAGAATATAGTTCTGATGTGCATTAAAAGATTGTTGACCATCACAAAATAGAAAGTGGCTGTAAGAAAATAGCTAAAGAATTGATAATCCCCATTGTGACCATCAGGGCAATAATTAAGAAGTTCCAATCAACTAAAGATCTGCCTGGAAGATGACGTGTGTTTATATTGCCTTAATGCACGATGAGGAGGAAAGTTTGAGTGGCCAAAGACTCTTCAAGGATCACAGATGGAGAATTGCAGAGATTATTTGAGTTTTGGGGGTCAGAAAGCCAAAAATAAAAAATAAAATAAAAACTACATCACCACATGTTGTTTGGGAGGGTTTCAAGAAAAATCCTCCTCGCTCATCCAAAAACAAACTCCAGCATTTTCAGTTGTCAGACACGACTGGAACTTCAAACGGCACAGGCTTCTGTGGTCAGATGAAACTAAAAAAAGAGCTTTTTGCCATGATGGGTTTGGTGCACACAAGAATAAAAAGTGTCCCATGTGTACAATTTAATATACGGTTGAATCTTTAATGTTGTGGGCCTATATTTCTGCTGGAGGTCCTGGACTTCTTGTTCAGATACATGGCATCGTGGATTCTATCAAATATCAACAGATAAAAAATCCAAACCTGACGCCTTCTGCTAGAAATCTTATAATGGGCCGTGGTTGGATCTTCCATCAGGACAACTATCCAAAACAAACATCAAAATCAACACAAAAATGTGTTACGGAGAACAAAATGAAGCTTCTGCCATGACCGTCACAGTTCCCTGACCTGATGAGTGGGCTGAACTGAAGAGAAGAAGCACAAACATGGACCTGGGAATCTGCAGGATCTTGAGAGATTCTGTGTGGAGGAATGGTCTCTGATCTCTTGGTGTTCTCCAAACTCATCAGGCATTATAGAAGAAAACTCAGAGCTGGTATCTTGTCAAAAGGAGATTGCAAAAAGTATTTAATAAAAGGGTGCCAATAATTGTGGCCAACGTGTTTTGGAGAAAAACATTTATTTCATAATGTGATTTCCCCCCCACTTTCAATTCTTTTACTTCAATGAAAGGTTAGAATTTAGCAAATTTTTTGAATGAAAGATCAAAAGGATAAACAATGCAGATTTATTTTTTTATAGACAGTTTTGATCATATTTACCAGGGGTGCCATTAATTCTGACCATGACTGTACATACAACAGCTCTTTCTGGTTCTAGTCCTTTTCCAGCCGTGCGATATTCCCCCAGTATCAGCAATTACTGGGGGAACGTTTCACAGTTTCAGAACGTTTTTAAATGTTTCACAGTTTGAAATTAGTCCTACACACAAGAGCGTTTTAAGGACAAAAACCTGACATGTGTATTGAAATACAACATCTGAATAATTGACTAAGGGCCACTGGATTATTGAAAAAAAACTGCACATTCGAGGTGTAACTCCACTTTGCGTCAATGCAGCATTACCACCTCGGATGTGCATTAACTTTCTAATAATTCAACAGCCTGTTGTCAATTATTCCTTACATATTATTATATGTTATATATTGTCATTGTATCAGTCACATTGTATCAGCCATTCAGTCACTGGTATAAGCGTTGACCATTAAACAACTATTAATCAACTACTAATCATAAAATAATAAATCATCGTACTTTTAGCTTTTAACAGCAAAATCATCCACTTTTTTCATGCGACAATAATTGTAATTTTTCTTCTGTCTATTACACTCAAATGGCGATTTCCATTCAGAACACTTGAATGTAAATAACATTTAAATAATGCACAGAGGACATATATAGTTCACTGGAAAACTCAAAATGCATCTCTCCAGAGACTCTAATATTCAGATATATGGTGAATATTGATAGCACAATTATACAATCAAACATGACAGTGTGTTTGTAACCCATCCAGCATCTCAGAGACTAATAAAGTCGTTTAAAACACAAGCAGCCGCCGGCCTGCTAACACAATCACAGCTTCATTTAGCCACTGCAACTGAAAGAAATTTCCAGGGAAAACGACACCCAGATCCGTGCCAGTAAATGATAGGCAGAAGTAGACAGAAAAACAAGGAAATTGTCTGTGTGAATGTGTGACAGCTGTCGTTTTTCTTTGCATAAAGAAAAACGTTCCTGCAATCACTTGACAAGTATGACAACATTAAGTGTGTGTGTCCACGAGAAAGACGTGATAGAGATGTCACACAAACAAGCTGATGTTTCCCACATCCGAAGTAGATTTAAAGTGCTAAAAAAAGTTTTGAAATGCAAATAAAGGTACAAGTGTAATTTATTCGCACACACTTCTCTTGACAAAACGTGTCTGTTCACACATATTCAAGCAAGAAGCTGAAGAAACGTCCTGCTTTCACAGTTTGTTCAGGTGCATTGTGTCTGGAGTTACTTAAAATTCAAAGATCCAAATGAGAGTCGCCGCGCAGGATGCACAAAACAAACAAAACACTCACATTCAAATGCATGAAAATATGTTACACGAGCAGAAAACTAACATGAGCTAGTTTATATTAACCCTAAAAACGTAGCTTGTAGTGTTCTTTTCAAATGGGTAACAACTTTAAATGGCAAGCTTCCTCAAACCAGGAAAAGATGCATTGTTCAGATGTGCTCAAACTAACAAAAAAATCGACTGCGGAAACAATTTTCGCAAGCAACAAATGTAAAATTTTTAAGAAGACAGACAGAAATCGTATTTTATTGTAAACCGTACTCCAGTATTCTTTAATTTATAAATATAATATAATATATTATAACACTTAATCGTATATAATATAATATAATATAATAACTCAGCCTGATTAAACCCACAAACCTTCAATTGCATATAAAGGAAGCCCTATGACTAATCTTTGTGTACTTTATAACAGTTTTTATTCTTTATCGCCTGCCAGATTGTAACGTCATTGCTTCTACCAGAAAAGAATATATATGCAGTTTATGGCATTTCTTAAAGCACTTAAATTTTGGATGGCAAAATCTGGTTGAAATTAAAATTGCACAGTTATTGTGGTTAATTATCTCAAATAATTGCGATTAGATCGAATAACCACGGTCAGATGATACCTAAAAATAAAATACATGCTCTGTCTGGTTTATTGAAAGCCCATTTATTTAGGATGCTTGCTAGGAAACCTTTCTTCCAATTACACGGCTGGGTCAAATCTAAACACCAGCGATCAAAGCAAGCAAACTGATCAAAAGCAAGAAGTTTCCCTCTTTCCTAAGGCTTTTCTAATGCTGAAACTGCTGCTCGTGCAGATTACAAGAAAATGTGGCTAAATGAGCTCTTGACATCCTCAATATTCCCCACATGCGCGTGCAAGCTGGCGAGTGAGTCTCCAGGTTACATGCCGAACGAGTCTCCTGCGAGCTACAGATGAACAGAATGTTCTCGGTTTAAGTACCCGGCCAGTTAGACTCTGTTTCTACCAGTTAATCTTATTAAGCGAATGCTATTATAGCCACAAATCCCTGCAGTCAAAATAACTTTAAAATGCACTAATTAACAGAAGAAGTGGGAGAAAGCTTCAGTGAAATTAATTAGACACTTTTAGCGAGCTCATGCCCGAATGCTATTAGCAACTGTCCCTGAACAAAAAGAAATTAAGAACGTCAAAAATATCCTGACTGACACAAAACTATTCTTGATCATTTCTCTTGGTATATTCGTGAGAGATGGACCTTTCGTCTGGAGACCACTGCTAATGTGCATGCAAGTAAACCACTGCGCTACATATGAGGGATAATGTTTTTGCTCATATAATGAAGTTAATGGGGTCCAAAACCTTCTACACTTCTACAAGGTTTTTATATAGAACCCTAGGGTTCTTGACTCAAATTTAAAGAGCCCCTTATGTCAAAACGGTTCTATATATGGAGAAATGCCTTATTAAAAAAAAATACATTTAACAGGTTATTTAATTTAAATTTTTTCTAGTGATAAAGTGTGTTTAAAAGCTGTTCATAAAATTCATAAAATGTTTGAGTCTTTAGTTTGCGGTCGACAAGATTTTTCACTGTTTTTTGAAAGAAGTTTCTTATGCTCACTAAGGCTATGATATATATGATCAAAAATACAGTAGAAACAGCAAAATTGTGAAATATTATTACAACTTAAAGTAACTGTTTTCTATTGGAATATAATTTGAAAAAAATTAATTTATTCTTGTGATCAAAACAGAATTTTCAGCATCATTACTCTAGTCTTCAGTGTCACATGATTCTTCATAAATCATTCTAATATGCTGATTTGCTGCTCAAGAAACATTTCTTATTACTATCAATGTTGAAAACAGTCGTACTGCTTCATATTTTTATGGAAAATGGGATTTTGTTTGATGAACAGAAAGTTATTTGAAATAGAAATCTTTTGATCAATTTAATCATGCATCATTGCACCCAATATTTCGAACCTTAGTGTATAACAATCTTCGAGACACACTATAATGCAATAAGTAAAGGGTTATTTTACTCATTGTACACTAACTTGCTTATTACACGTCTACTAGAAAATAAACAAATGTACCGAAATGATCTGATGAGAAAAGACGTGAAACTTGCACAGTACGGTAAATCAGTTGCCTGAAAAAGCAGTCAATTGCACAATCAGTCAAGTATTCCTGAGAGTTGTGTAGTGAAAATTACACATCAGAATGCAACTGAAGTGAAGACGAGGAAACCGCAGACACACAAAAACACACAGCTTCAGACGGCACAGAGTTTCCTCAGGGTTGCATCATGGCATAGATGAAGAAGCTCAGGTTATTTATTCAATGTGCATGTGAGAGGGAGTGTAGGTATGTGTCAAACATACAGATATAATAAGGAAGGGTATTTTGATCCTTGAGACCTCAACAGTCCACCGGCCTTACACTGTTTTATTGTCGGTCTGTGTATATATGTGTCAGATGGATGTTTTCACCAGTTAGACATGTCATCCTGTCCTGTGTTTGCACCACTTTAAACCTTTTCAGTGTTGAAAGTGGTGTGATTAGTACTGATTCTGATCTACTGTGAAGATGCCTTAAACACAAAACTAAAAAAGTGCAATTTGGTCTCTGGATTTCGACTGTGTGAAATGTTTGGAAGTTAAAATCAAAATCCCCCATATTATATCCTCCACCCAGATGTAATAAACTCTAAATGTGTGTAGAGATATTTGATGAGTTTAAAACATACAGATCTGTCAGGGTTCTGTCACTTCTGTCTAGTCTATTTCTTGGTTTTGTGACAGAGCCCTGACACTCCTGTTTTGTCTCGTCTGTGTGCATTGTTTCATGGCTTTCATGTCCTGTGCCGCATGCAGCTTGTGTTTTTGTCATGAGTTTCCTTGTGCCATGTGCTCTCCAGTCAATTTGTCTAACCCCGCCCATCTTGTAACCTGTTTATGGTTAATTTACCCCACATGTCTTGTTTGTGCTCCCTATTTATTCTCCCTGGGTTTGCAGTCCTGTGCTGGTTTGTCGTCATCTGCACACTATGTGTTTCGCTGCTCAAGTCAAGTCAAGTCAAGTCCCCATTGTCCTGTACTTGAGTCCTTGCTCCTTTCGCCTACCTAAAACCTGACAGAACAAACCAGCCAACTGAGGACTTCCTTTTTCCATCTCCCTGCTTATCAGATGGTGGAGAGACGTAGCAAGCTCCTTTCTCTTCGGTAAGCTTGCTTACCAGTTCCTGTATTTAGTGGAGGGGCTCAACATCAGCGACACAGTGCTAAAGGACGTTCAACAACAGCCTTAATGAGCCTGTCCGTATCTGGGAGATGGGAATGCTGGGGATACTGTCATTCTGGCAGTTTGTGGGGTATGTTTACAATCGCGGAAAGGAGGGTGGCCTTCCGTCTCTTGACTCACCTACCATTCACCTCACAAACTGCCAAGTCCCCAGTCCTCCGATGACTGCTTCGGGGAGTGGGAGGAAGAAAAGGTTGGCCTCATCTTCCTCATATCCAGTGGTGGCTGAAGAAGCTGCAGCACCCCCAGGGGCGGTCATTCCCACACGCCTCACCCTCGCAAGCTCAGGAAGTGGAGGGCTCCTGTCGCTTCCCTTTGTCCGGTTGTCCAGGACTTCGGTGGTCCCAAGTCCGGTGGTCCAGGAGGACCCGACTTCGGTGGTCCCAAGTCCGGTGGTCCCAGAGCTGTCCACTTTTCCTGTTGTGCCCCCAGTGATGGCTGAAAAGGCTTCCGCGCCGCTTTGCTTTTGGAAACGGAGGAGGGCGGTTTCCCAAAGGGCGTCCCACAATGACCGGAGGCCGTCCCAAAGCCTGCTGTTGGCCCAGAGGCCGTCCCCAGGCTCCTTGCCCTGCCGGTGCCGCCCAAGCCACTTGCCCTGCCTGCACCGCCCAAGCCTCTTGCCCTGCCTGCACCGCCCAAGCCTCTTGCCCTGCCGGCGCCGCCCAAGCCTCTTGCCCCTGCCTGCACCGCCCAAGCATCTTGCCCTGCCTGCACCGCCCAAGCCTCTTGCCCTGCCTGCACCACCCAAGCCTCTTGCCCTGTCGGCGCCGCTTAAGCTCCTTGCCCTGCCGGCTCCGTCCATGCTGTCTATCATGCCGGCTCGGCTCAAGCTCTTGGAGGCCGTCCCTGAGCAGTCCCGCTCTCACAGAAACGGCCAAGGAGGCCATCCCAGAGCTGCCCGAGTATCTTGCCTTGCCAGCTCTGCCTGCCCTTTTGACTCTGTCCCTGCTGTCTGCCCTGCTGGCACCACCCTTGCTGCTAGTCCTGCCAGCTCTGCCTAAACTCCCTGCACCACCCTGGCCCTCAGCCAGGACTCCAGACCTTGATTTTGTTTTATTTTATCACCAAAACTTCAATATCAACAATTGAAGTCACACAATATCAAAACATTAAACTTTTTTAAAAATATTTTTGAAAGATGCTAACCAAGGTTGCATTTAAAAATACAGTAAAGAGTATTAGACAGTAATATTGCAAAATAGTATTATATTTTCTAATGTAATTTGTTTTTGTGATGCAAAGCTGAATTTTCAGCATCTTTACTCCAGTCATTATAATATGCTGATTTGGAGAATGAGACTTCTTTAAAAAATATACGAAAGCAAAGTCACACAGAGAATGCAAACATTTTGCAAGCAAATGCAACGGTTCTTGTGGGAACGTAAAACATTTGAAATAGAATGCAAAATCGACAAATAATTTTTACCATCACCATGTCCCTTTAGGGAATCTACAGACATTTGTACTGGAAAACAAGACAAAAAATGATTAAGAATTGTTTTTTTTTTTTTTTTTTGCAGTGAAACAGGATTTGCGATCCGCTTCAGTAGGTTAGTAGGTGAAAGACAGAGAGAGATGTTGGGTTGTCTGGGATTAGCCTTTGATATCTTGTAAACTCAAACTTGTCTTTAATCTGTTGTTAAATACATCGAAATTATGATAAAGATCCAAGTGTGGGAGGACTGTCACAGGCTAGAGACTCATCTAATGTATTCTGTGCTGTGATACGTGAGGAAGAATGAATATGATTCATTTGCTAGTTTCACTGCTGAAATTTTACTTCAGTGGAGGTTTTCTTGAAGTCAACTCTGTACCCGTTTCTACAGATGGTATATTTTATACTGTCACAATGTACATACTATAGGCCAGATTTACTAAACAGGGCAAATTAGCATGAGAATGCAATCCCAAAAAAGCCCACGCAAACTAGTGTTTGGTTTTAAAACTTGTTTGTTTTTTTTGGGCGGTAAATAATGGCGCAAATACCAGTAGATTGACTTGCACAACCTTTAGTAAATCACCTTGCATGATTCATTTAAATACTCTCCTCCCATAACCTTTGCGTCTGAAAGGGAAACTCCTTCAAATGCATATGCAATCATGTCAGCCGCAAAAAGAACTGTTTCCACACCCTTTCAGTGCTAATTTTTCACGTGTCTTTTGTGAATTATAAAAGTAGTTTTTTAACGCCAAAAGAGGGTTTGAGCAAGGTGTTGGTAAATCTGGTCCTATGTGTCCTATATTGTAGGTAGATTACAGATTCTAAATTCCAAATTCAGAGAATGTTGAAAATCCAGAGATAATTGTGCATATGAAGTTTTTTTTTAAATATGCATCTGTGAATGGACTTGAAGCCAAAGCTGGCTCAGAAGTTTTTAAATTGTGTAAACCTCAGAAAAATGTTTTGCATAAACTGTCCATAAACCATTCTTGCATATATTGTTGCTTTAATTTCAATTCAACATTTAATTAATTTAGATACTAATGTTTACATGTACACTACAGGTAGGAAGTTAGGAATACTTAGGATGTTTTATGTTTTTTGAAATAAGTCTATTTTCAGCAACGTGATGGACTGCACTGAAAAAAAATTCAATTAAAAATACAGTAAAAACAGTAAAATTCGGAAGCATTAAGAATTCTTAAATAAATCTTTACTTAATCGGAATGGTACGAAACTTGGCAAAGGTTTTTGGCACTTGCTATAACACACACAAAAAAAATCATGGACATGATTAGAAAAGGTTAAATGGTCCTGTGAAAAATAGTCACACTTGTGCTACTCGCGTTAAAAATGACCACATTGGAAAGGAATGGGAGACGAATTTTATATAGTGGAAGCGTTTGGTACTGCATCCAACAAAATCTTACTGAAAGCAATTTTTTTGAGATATCAAGCTCAAATTTGGATCACGACTTGTTTAGATTTATGGCTTTGCTTTTCTTGCAGTTTTATAGTAAAAAGTGATTTTTAAAATATATTTTCCATATAAAAAATTTTGAATGCATTTTGATTACAATACACGTAAAATTATGTTACTTTTTTTAAGTTCACTTTTTAAACTTTTTTCACTTTAGCAATATTCTGCCAAGTGTCGTCTATGAAAAGAGATCAAACTTAAGTCTTTGCTGTAAAGCATTCAATATTTACACAGTTTAAAGTCTATGTTAAAAAAGTGGATTAATATATTAGAAAATACAGCGTAAATATAATTTAGTATAAAAAATCCCATAAAAATATATTACAAAAAATATACAAAATATTAAATAAAAAACATTATCAAACTAAAATATAGCACATTAATTTCGTTGACAAAAAAAAAAAAAAACGCATTCAACCATTTTTGACCGACACACACCATCCACATTTTAGAATATTATCAATGGAGACACAATGTGTAATCTAAATGTGAATACATCAGAAAGTAAGAAAATTTCACATGATATGTTACTCCATTGTGATTCATGCAATGACCTTTCCTTTATTTAAAAGCTTCTAAAGAGAAACTTTCTGTCACATAGCACACAGTGTCCTTCAAATTTCACATGAAAATATACATTTTGTAGACAACAATATCTCAGCTTAATAGTGATTTATTCTTTCCTCTATGAAGGACAAAAACAATCCTTCAGGTAATTTAATTACAGCAGAAAGATTCAGTATCTTCAGAGGAATGGCTGCCTTTAATGCATGAGCGCTGTTTCCTTTTTCTTAGCAATTCAGAATCAGAGACTGTAAAATCAGTGGATATGTGTGTGGTTTTAAAAGCTCTGAGGCTTTAGGCATGTGCAAGTCTATTTGTCAAAGCATATTGGGGAACTTGTGCGCATTTCTGTTGTGTGTGCACTTAGACTGTTGTGTATTGAGTGAAAACAGAACAATGCAGAACACTAGCTTTTCTAATTAGACAAGCAGAAATGCATGGATACCTACAAAGAAATGGAAAATACATAATTACAGACCTCATGCTATTAGACATCTTTATGTCTAATTTTCTCTCGAAATACCACTGCCTGAATCCTACTTCTATACTGTGCTCTGTTATTTTTCCCCAATCTAATTACGTTACTCTCTGTACAACATTCTGTGGCTAAACATCCTCTAAAATGATGGCAGCACCTCTAATCGCCCATTATGGTCATTTTCTGTTCAAGGAAGAGGTACACCAGTTTCGCAGAATAACTTTTTTCTCCATTCCAAAGTGAGCTATATATATATACATATATATACATGCATATACATACATGCACACACAGAAAAATGATGGGTTAAAAATAACACAACTTGGTTGTTTTATAACCCAACCACTGGATCAATATTGCACCAGACCAACAGTAGTTAATTTGACCCAGCAAGATGGGTTGGTCATTTTTAACCCAACAGATGAGTTAAATATTCTACCCAAATGTTGGGTCAAATTAAATACAATTCTGGGTTGATTCAACTTCATATTTGTTATATAGTGTACCCAAATGCTGGGTAAAATTAACGCATTTGCCATATTAATTCTAACACATTACAGTACAATTTAAGTAAATAAACTGCAATAGACTATTATTTAGACGAGCGATCGGTGTGTGGACTCACTCTGGTGACGATGTGATGATGTCAACCAATGTATGTTGGGTTGATGGATTTAACTCAATGCATGAGTTGCACAAAATAACTCAAATTCCATATAAATAACCCATAATGGGTAAAATATTTCATAACCCAACGGTTGGGTTGATGAAATAACCCAGCTGTTTTTAGTGTGTGAATAATATATATATAATATATATATAAATATATATATAATATATATATATATATATATATAATAAAATATATATAATATAACAGTAATGGCCAAAAGTGATGTCCGGAGGGGATTCTTTTAATGACCCTTCAAGTTTGATTGAACGGTCCAAATATGAGAAAATATTTTATATTATTTAATGAAGCACAAATCACTAAACTTGGTTTATTTCAAAGAAAAATGCATAGAAAAAAAAAAAGAAAAAAAGAAAGAAATTGACTACAACATCAGATATTAATATTTCAGTGGAAGTATAAGACTCACCTAGAGTTGCAGGCTCCAGCAGACTGGCCAATAACAGCACTTGTAAAACCCCCATGGCCCCACCCCTCATTCTGGATTGGCCGGTTTGTGTGTGGCTCCTCCCCTTCCAGCAGATTGGTTAGGTGACTATGTAGTGAGTTCACTCAAAATTCAGAGGGGTTGTTTTTTTTTTCAACAATTATAAAACCACCTATGAACACAAAAAGAAAACAACACTTTTTTTAGTGGTCAACCGGCATGGATTTTTCAATGGAACAGATACACTGAAAACTTTGTTTACGTAATATTTATGCACATTTATTTAAGCATTGCCCTCAAAATTGAAAACAGAAATATTTTATAATAATATGAAAGGCTGTCAGCAGATTTTGCAACTGGCACAAGGGACAAATAACACTTCATAGGCCAAAGTCAATCGTATAATCATAATCATTTGTACTTTTTCTAATCTAATATATGTTTTTGGTTTTATTTAACAATTTGTAATAATTGTGGCTTTAGCTTTAGTTACCATTAACAACTGATTCATATTAGCCAAGCATCAGCTGATTTATCACTTTAACAATACAGGTTATCATTTATTTATTATGGTGAGCACATCAAGGCTTAACATCAATTTAACCACCATCAAGTAGCTGCTTAGTAAAAAGTACCATAATATATCATGGTACTGCCATTGTTTGTTTTTGGACAAACACCAATACATTATGTTAATCATAAAAGCAATAAAGTGCCATAAAGGCGTTAAATATGGCAATAATTCAGTGTTACATCATAGTACCACAGTATTATTGTTTGATACGCTGATACCAGCACACAGTGTGTAAGTGTGATCTGATCTGCGACAACACACTGTTTGACTTTTTTTTCCCTGAAGAAGAGGGAGCAATTTCTCCGGATGCCTGATGACAGTGATGGAATGTCCAGGGTCAAAGGTCACCTGACAAGGAAATTTTCACTCATCAAAAGAAAAAAGAAAAAAACACTGCAATATTCTCCTGCAGGCATTAAAAGAATAAATAACTCCACATGTCTATGTGGGAACTGATACGTAGGGTCCCATGATGCTTTGCAGCATTACTTTAGTGTTAATTAGAAAATAACACCACATAATGACCATAACAGGCATAACCCTGTACCTAGCAAATGCAGCACAAACGTCAAGCCTTTTATAGATTCAAAGCCACGAGGCCTATTGCGAGCCACATAACGTTAGTTAACAAAACAAGCTTTTCAACACCTCACTCTCCGTCTCTCACTCGCTCCTTTCTTTCCTGTGGAATCCCGTTGTTTTTGTGGCTCTTGGGATCTGGCTGATAAAGGATCCCGTGGAATGCCGGAGCGCTCGGGTCGCTGCACTGGATATGAATAGGTGCTGATGTTTACAGATTCTTCAGGCCTGAAATCTCCAAAGCACTTCAGACTGGGCAAAACCAAACACTGGAGCACAGAGTTTCTACTGGACAAATGACTACCATGACAGATATGACCCACAGAAAGACTGCTCAGCTTACTTGCCAATATACACTGCCCAGCCAAAAAAAAATACAAAGTTGCTTAAATAGCCAAATGCTTAAGAGTCTATACTGAATCATTATTGCAGTGATTAATATGTTTTATGTTATATGTTTGGTAACAGTTCTTCTAACCCTATCTGATGGAGTGTGTAGCTTTTCATTTCTTTAACAACCATGTAGGAAGACATGATTATGGCCATATTTCAGGATGACAATGTCAAGATTCATTAGGCTCATATTGTGAAAGAATGGTTTGGAGGGAGCATGAAGAATCATTTTCACACATGAATTGGTGCTGGAGGAGACTTTACAGAGTGCTGGAGTCTTGCATTGTCAATACAAGATCTTGACCAAAAATTGATGCACCTCTTGATGTAAATAAATGTTTTGATTTAGACACGTGTCTTCATCAAGCGACTTTCTATTTTTTTATTATTTTTTTGAACGGGTAGTGTATACCCAATACCATTTATATAATATTATACATTTATTTTTAATATATAATACATATTTTATTTCAGCTATATTTAAATTACCAAAACATAGTTATATAGTTACAGTTAGAGTTATAGTTCACAATAAAAGTTTAACAAAAAGTTTAAATTTAATGTCATTGACTGTAACTATCAAGTAAAATATTTTTTGAATACATGTAATTGTACAAATATTTTTTTCTGCATAACTTGTTGCACCACATTACCACCACATCGTTTTTTATTATTATTAAATAAATAATAGATGAAGTTTTTTGTATAAATAATATTTTAACAAAACCACTTCAGAATTTTTCAAATAACAAAATTACTAAAATTAAATACAAAATTAAAATGAAATCCGAAATTCGATGTAATAATACATACTATAAAACTATATCAATAATACTACAATAACACTGGTTGAAAGTCACCATGAAATCAAAATGGATGGAGTATTGCAGTATTTATTATAAATGAATTATCTCTGCATTCTTTTTAAAAAATCTGTTATCTGTGCATTATCTTGTAGCGACATCTCTTCTCTTCCTAATGATGTGTATACTTGCGTGAGGGCGGGGCAACCTGTCACTCACATGAGATCCACCAATAGCAAACCACAACCATCTAATCAATTTCTCATTAACAAAATCAAGTACCATCCTAGATTTGTTCTTGTTCTTGAAGCCGTTTCACTCTGATATGCATCACAATAGTGAATAAAAGACGATCACAACTTCCATTTCAGAAAGAGATCACCACAAAAATGAAAAGTGAGTAATCATTTACTCCCCCTCATAACACTGTCACGTTTTTGGTTTCCTCATGCTTTTGTTGTCTGGGAAACAGAAGCGTGACACATTCAAAATTTTGAGTTCACTGTTGTCATGTGTTTGGAACAACATGAGAATTTAACATTTTTGGTAACTTGTCTGGATGTTTTATGTGTGCGTGTAAAAAATTTGCTGTGTGTGCGCGTCTTCTAATGTGTGCAGAATGTGATAGGAATCAGCCAATCAGAGCAGGGAAGGGCATCCTGGGAGAAGCAGGGGAGCAGGCGAGGGCTGAATCCCCAGTGTCAGCGCAATTGCTGGGCTTTTTTGAACCATGATTCCCTGTCGTCAGCGAGTGCATTGGGCTTGTTGCTCACCGACTCAACCACAACTGTCATGCACTTCCAGAAAGAAACAGGCCTGAATAAAGACACACACGCACCATTATCATGTGCATATGTGGCAGAGGGAGTTGTGAAGTCACATAGAGTATGTGAAAAACATGACACATTTTAAACACGCATGCACACACAAACAAGTGGCAGCACATAGTCAGCTGTGGCTGTGGGATTTGAGCTAAGTGTGTTTCTCTACATCTATAAATGAGGGTGAGATTTTTCAGAAATTATCATGTGCTGTTACACCTTTCACCAAACTAAGTAATTCCCAATTGCGCTCTCTCTCTCTCTCTCTCTCCTCTCTCTCTCCTCTCTCTCTCTCTCTCTCTCTCATCTCTCTCTCTCTCTCTCTCTCTCTCTCTCTCTCTTCTCTCTCTCAATTCAATTCAATTCAATTCAAAATGGCTTTATTGGCATGACTGTACACAATACAATATTGCCAAAGCTTGGAATACATAAAAGACATCAAAATAATAAAATATTATAATATGACTTAAATCTAAATGTACAAATTAAATTAATTGTACAAATTAACAGTGTACCAAATAAAAATAAATACATAAATAATAGTAATAATAATAATTAGAACAGTTTATGAACATTTCAAAAATTCTCTCTCTGTGTGTGTGTGTGTGTGTGTGTGTGTGTGTGTGTGTGTGTGTGTGTGTGTGTGTGTGTGTGTGTGTGTGTGTGTGTGTGTGTGTGTGTGTGTGTGTGTGTGTTGTGTGTGTGTGTGTGTGTGTGTGTGTGTGTGTGTGTGTGTGTGTGTGTGTGTGGTGTGTGTGTGTGTGTGTGTGGGCGCATCACTGATTAGTCGTCGACTCTCTCTTTTGTGACAAGCATCGATGTATCTTGCTGCCAGCATGATACAATCTCTTTTTTCACCTAATATATGTTGAAATTGTGTTTTGTTGTCTAATTGTATGAAGTTAGGGCAAAGTATTTCAAATTTTGTATAAAAAGTCCCTCTAATGTCCTCATAGTTGGGGCAGCGGGTGAGGAAGTGTTGCTCTGTCTCCACTTCTCCCAGTTCACAGTATGGGCAGATGCGTCTCTCTCTGGGCCGCCAGTTCTGCCTGTGTCGGCCCGTCTCTACACTCAGAGTGTGATTGCTCAGTCTGTACCTCGTCATCATTCTTCTTAGTTTACAGTCTTTCACTGTACTCAGGTATTCTGCGGTGGTGTAGTCTCTATTTAGGGCCAAATAACATTCAAGTTTACTTTGTTTTTCTGTGGTTTCAGTCCAATAGGTCAGGTAATTCTCCTGTTGTGCTTTGATCATGTGTTTGGGCCGGATTGTGTGGCTGAGGGTGTGTGTGTCCTGAGGCGGATCAGTGTTAGTCGTGTTAGTGTGTGTGTGGAGCCTCAGGACCAGCTGAAGGAGCGGGCTCTTCTCAGTGTTCATCTCATGGTTTTTAAGGGCTTTAAAATGATAAGAGTTGGGGTCACTCATCTTTAGATGTTTCCAAAATTTGATGGCTCGTTTCTCAATGTGTATTAACAGAGGGTATTGGCCTAATTCTGCCCTGCATGCGTTGTTCGGTGTGTTCCTCTGTACTCCCAGGATACTCTTACAGAACTCAGCATGCAGGGTTTCAATCGGATTTTTGTCCCATTTGTCAAATTCGTGATTTAGGAGAGGACCCCAAACTTCACTGCCATATAATGCAATTGGTTGTATGACTGATTGGAATATTTTGAGCCAGATTCTGATTGGTATTTCAATTTGGATAGATTTTTTGATGGCATAGAAGGCCCTTCTTGCTTTCTCTTTCAATTCATTCACGGCCAAATTTAGGTTTCCAGTTGCACTAATTTTCAGCCCGAGGTATGTGTAGCTTGCGGTATGATCAAGTTTGGTCATACCAAGGGTGAAAATGTGTCTCTTTCCCTGACATCTGGGTCTTTTCTGAAACGTTAGTACTTTAGTTTTAGTTGGGTTAATGGTCAGGGCCCAGGTCTGACAGAACTGATGCAGTGTGTCCAGGTTCTGCTGTAGACCCTCTTCTGTTGGAGACAGCAGGACCAGATCATCTGCGTACAGGAGGAACTTTATACTGGAGTCATGTAGTGTGAGGCCAGGAGCTGCTGATTCTTCTAGGAGTTTCGCCAATTCATTAATGTAAATATTGAAGAGGGTCGGTGATAGTGGGCAGCCCTGTCTCACACCCCGCCCTTGAGTGAAGAACTCGGTTTGTTTATTGCCAATTTTAATTGCACATTGATTGTTTGAGTACATTGTTTTTATAATGTTGTATGTTTTGCCCCCGATACCTGATTCTAGAAGTTTAGAAAGAAGGCCTTCATGCCAAATCGAATCAAAGGCCTTCTGGAAATCTACAAAGCAAGCAGATATTTTGGTTTTGTTTTGGTTGATGTATTTATCGATCAGGGTATGTAGGGTGAAGATATGATCTGATGTTCTAAAATTTGGTAAGAATCCAATCTGGCTTTTGCTCAGGACATTGTGCTCTGTGAGGAAGTGAACGAGTCTGGTGTTGATGATGCTGCAGAACATCTTCCCCAGGTTACTGCTCACACAGATGCCTCTGTAATTGTTGGGGTCTGATTTGTCTCCACTCTTGAATATGGGCGTTATAAGTCCTCTATTCCAGGTGTCAGGGAAATGACCAACACACAGAACCAAGTTGAACAGTTTCATTATGGCCAATTGGAATTTGGGGTTTGTATTTTTAAGCATTTCGTTCAGGATGCCGTCTGGTCCTCTTGCCTTTTTTGTTGGCAGAGCCTGAATTTTATCCATCAGCTCTTTTTCTGTGATTGGGTAATCTAGCGGGTTTTGATGTTTGCCAATTATGTTCTCTATATGGTTTAATTTTTCATATATTTGTGTTTGTTTTATATTCATGTCTAATTTGCTATAAAGTTGTTCAAAGTGATTTTTCCAGGTGTCTCCGTCTTGTATAGTAATTTGTTCATGTTTCTTTTTATTCAGGAGATTCCAGTTGTCCCAGAAACTGTTTGAATGGACAGATTCTTCAATAGTGTTGAGCTGATTTTGGATGTACTGTTCTTTCTTCTTTCTGAGTGTATTTTTATATTTTTTAAGCTCCTCACAATAATGAAGACGTAAATCTGGATCGTCTGGCTGTCTGTGTTTTTGATTTGCAAGCTTTCTTAAATTTTTCTTTATTCTTTTACAATCCGAATCAAACCATTTTTCATTATTTTGTTTTTGCTTATGATTTTTCTTAGTGGTTTTAAGATTAGATATTGTTGCCAGATAATCAAATATGTAATTTATGTTTTCTACAGCCAGATTTACGCCATCTTCAGTATGAGGATAATCATATTTTATGAAGTTATCCATAAGTAAGCACACCTGGGGGTGGTCAAATGCGGCCAGGTATTTTTCAGTGCTGTTTTGAACCCATCTGTAAATATTTTTGATGTTGTACAGCTTACTGGGTTGTATTGGGTGTATGTTAGTATTTTCTTTCCTTTTTAGATACACAGTAATTTGGCTGTGATCTGATAGGGGTGTTAGTGGTTTGACCGTGAATGCTCTGAAAGAGAATATATCTAAATCTGTGATCATGTAGTCAACTGTTGAGCAACCATGAGGTGAGTAGGTGTATCTCCCCAGAGAATCCCCTCTCACCCTGCCGTTGACGAGGTACAGACCGAGGCTTCGACAGAGCTCAAGTAGAAGCCTCCCGTTTTTATTGACTTGAGCATCAGAGTTAGTCCTTGAAAGATTTACACTGTTTTGTTGAAAACTCGCTCCAAATATATAATTATTCCCGTTGTCTGTGGTGTAGTCGGGTAGGGATCCTGTTCTGGCGTTGAGATCCCCACACATCAGCACACTTCCCTGGGCCTGGAAGTGGTTGATTTGACTGTGGAGGGTCTCAAAGATGTTCTCATTATAGTAAGGAGATTCAGAGGGAGGAATATAAAGAGCACATAAGAATATATCTTTTGTGGTTTGACTGAGCTGTTTATTGATTTTGAGCCAGATGTGAGATTCTTCTTTTTTGACTAGTTTGATGTACTTATCAATTTCAAGTTTGTGCCAGATTATGATGCCCCCTGAATCTCTCCCACGTGTAATTTTTTCATGTTTTTGGGACGATATGAGTATTTCCCGATAGCCTGGGGGACAAAGAGTGACCTCATCAGTTCTGCGCCACGTTTCCTGTAATATTATGATGTCTATATCTAATACACTTTTCTGAAAATCCAAGGTTTTGATTTTACATCCAAAACTTGATGAGTTAATGCCCTGGATGTTCCAATGTGTGATTGTCAGTGGTTTCATGTAGTCAATAAACAATTTTAACATTCCTCTAGAATAGAACCAACTCAACTTGAACCCAACTTTTTTTTTTTTTTTTTTTTTTTTTACATTTGTATTATTGGTAGTATTTAAACTTTTTTTTTTTTTTTTTTTTTTGCGCACATACGTATAAATGTGTATATATACACACATGCATACATGCACATAGACATAGATACACCAATATATACACATATATTAGTGTATCTGATCAATTTGGTGTCTTTTACTCACGACTAGTCCATCAGCCGTGTGCAGATTAAGTTGAGCATGTCCTTGATCTCTCTCTCCTCTCTCTCTCTCTCTCTCTCTCTCTCTCTCTCTCTCT